>VDFB02282289.1:0-188010 GCA_007258455.2 Sequoia sempervirens | reverse complement strand
TACCATCTCACTATAGTTGGCATGTATTTCCTGAACAAATCTATATATTTATCTAATGTATAGAGTTATTTAAATAAGAAAAACAAGTTGGGATTTGATTACTGGACAAATCTATATATATCTGTATACAAGGTATTTAAATAAGAAAACCACAAAGGAGGCCCTTACAAACTGCTTAGTTAGATAAGATAATCCATATCAATCAGTCATGCTATCAAACATTGGACATAACCCTCAGCCATGCCATATCTGGGAATACCATATCCGTATTGTGTATCCAATACACAGATACATGTATCCAGACTAGGAAGGAGCAGCATCTGATAACTCTGTTGGACCACTTCCTGCTCCAATCCGAAGCTGCCATGTCACTTTAGTTGACATGTGATTACTGAACAAATCTATATATTTATTGCATCCTATTTATTACTTTGCAATATGCAAGCTTTGCCCATACATCGGATTAAAGGGAAAAGAAATAAAGTAAAAGTGTGGTGGATGGGTGGTCATGGTAACTAGAAAGAAGCCTTTTGTTTTGAGGTGATTCCTGATAAATATTGAAAAGGAGGGATCTGCCAATGGACAGGCTGGTTGTGTATGCTTGTGCACTAATTTCTTTGAGGCTTTAAGTGGTCAAATTTGTGTTAAGTAGTCTTATCCATTTTAGATAGAATGCTAATTTGTGTGTTATGGAGTCTTATGAGGAGACTTTGTGAATAGAATGGCATATTATATTATTGAATTCATAGTAGAAGGTAATGTTGAGATAATGGTATTATGAACAAAGCCTGTTTTTAAGCTGTCTATATATATATATATGATTTTTATGTGTTTTTTAAGTTTTTTAAAAAATCAAACAAAATGTTAGGCTTTTAAGTATCCTTGTTTTGAACAGTGTTCCAGTTGCCTAATGGGGCTTCATAGGTATCACCTTATTTAATTGTTGAAACATAAATTCTATTTGGAGTCTAGACAGAATACTAGAGATGAAGTTGGTGGTTTAATTCAAATTGATGCTTATATTTAGTATATTTTTGCTTTAATGGAAGAGTTTGGTTGGTTAAAGTTTTATAACACTTTTTTTATGGGGTACGGTTGCGGGCTTCCAAGTCCAGTTCGCCATGAGTTGGACCTACAACTACACTCTTTGAATGCTTCTTAGCTGTTGATTTGGCCCAATAACATAACTATTTCTTTGATGGCTGATTGTTTATTCTTTATCTTAGTATGCTACACTAATTATCCTTTGTCTCCTTGTTTGTGGTTGGATTGTGCACACCTTGTTCGTTTGTGGATGTTTCCTTTGGGTCCTTGTTTTCCACATGATATCTATGATGGGTTTGGCAATGGTATTTAAGTTTTATGTCAGATGGTCCTTATTCCTTACGTTGATTGTATTTTACCTTGTGTTTATTGTTTTCTTCATCATGGTGGTTGAACTGTAGTTTGAAAGCATGTGTCAGGTTTTCTTACTGATATTTGTTTTAGGTACAGGCACTGTAATAAAGAGTATCTCATTCTTATGGGCTGAGCATTTTG
The DNA here is from genome assembly GCA_007258455.2 of Sequoia sempervirens. Lineage (NCBI taxonomy): Eukaryota > Viridiplantae > Streptophyta > Pinopsida > Cupressales > Cupressaceae > Sequoia > Sequoia sempervirens. The sequence continues at coordinate 186,471 of VDFB02282289.1, read as the reverse complement.
TACACTGCATTTTTGGTTCTATCCAAAAAATTAGTGGGTTCCATTTTAATTCTTCTTTTTCCTAGAGACTATTAAAGTGTTAGTCTGATCCAAAACATTGCAGTTGACACACAACAAACAAACTAATCTTAGAACATAAATTAAAGTGCTAGTTATTTAAGGTGAAGTGCCACAGTACAAAGTTCAAACTGTCTCTTTGGAAAATTTAATGGTCAATAGGTCTTTAAAATAAAATTCTTACTTGTATCATATTCTAGCTTTTTGTTTCTTTAACTGATTAACTGCACATTCTTGCAGATTTTCCTTATTTTCTTATGCCTTCTACCATTTTCTTCATGGTTTGCATTATTTGTGCTTTGGCGCTTTTCCAACTTTGTATATGGTAGATTGCTCTTTGCCATGGTGTGGGTAGCTGGGAAATTTTTTAACCAGATTTATCACCTCTGTGAAGATCATCCCATTGGGATTCACACACACAAAAAACCTCAAGGAAACTACTTTTAAATTTTAAAACCTTGAAGTTAGTAATCAATTTGAACAAGTCTAGGCTATAGAAAAAATCATTAGTTACCGGGTTCTTCTATTTTGCCTAGAGAACCCACTTCGGGAGCGTTTGGGTTCTGGTTCTTGCTGGGGCACGTCTGGGAGTGCCCTGGGAGCACCTAGGCACCCCCGGGTTCCTTGTGGGTCCATTCCCAATGGACCCAAAGGGAACCCAGGGGTGCCCAGGTGCTCCCTGGGCCTCCCAGACACTTTTATATTCTAACTTTTGAATGTCAACTTGCAGAGGGGCAAATGAATTCAGTTATTCTGCTGATTAATCAGATTGTCGACAGTCTGGGTTGCTAAGAAGTTTGATATGTTAATCAATCGATGAATTTGATCTAGATCCTCTTGACGATTGATGAATAATTATAATGATCTTCATTTGAATCATGACTAGAGACATACATGATATATGAGTATGACATATGTATTGGAATTTTGAACTATCAATTGGCATTTATCTTTATAGTTTATCACTAGCATTGATCAATGATTTTAGATTTGATTTTAGATTTAATGATGATTGAAGAAGTATCATAGTTCATACTATCAAATGTATTTACAGTTCTGTATATTTTTAATTTTTTGCATATATATAGCTGTACCCAAATGTACCGTACCCAAAGGAAAAAAATTGCCATACTGGCATACCCGTATCCCATACTAGTGCCCGGTCCTGTATTGGAACCGACAACTTAGCTAAATTAAGGCGGCTCTTTCTTGATGTTCAAACTTGTGAGACATCATAAAATAAGGAATATACTCTCAAAATTTGAATAGGTTCAACTTCTTTCTTATCTTTATAGCCTAAAATATTGCCAATACTACAATTTAATTGCAGATTAACATAATACTAGCAATTGCACCTTGGTGTGCAATGGGTACGCCGAAGAGGTGTGGAAGGCTAATTATGGAAAAAATAGGTCCATTTTTTGTATACATTTGTGTAATACATGAGATCTAATGGTAGATCATTTAGCAATTATGCATTCAGTTAAAAGGATTGAAACACAACTGAAATAAAACCTTTGAACTAGGGAGATAATTAAGCTCTAGGCTAGTGTTATGCTTGCAATAGGGAGATAGGGAGAGATAGAGAGGAAGAAATTTGGATTTGGATTTAAACTTGGCAATTGCATTTGCTTGGAAATTTCTAAAGTCTTTTCAACAAATCCATTTTGTGCATATCCTACAATCCTTGCAGTCCACAAGATCACATCTCTTTGAGGCATCTTGTCAAACACCAGGACAATTGCAACTATTGACAAAATTCCTCTATTCAAAAGTCCCCATTTTTGCATAGGCAAGGAATGTTTACTACATAATATTGTAGTAACAAATATAATTATATTATATATAATTTAATTTGTATTATACATAGTATATATTATCTTTTATATTATATTTAAAGGTTTGTTTAATTTGTATGAAATACAAAATAGAAAGGACACACAATGGTGAAGAGAAAATCAAAGAATAAATAATTGATCCCTAAAAGCTACATTAGTATTATCGTGGTGGTAAGTGGAGCTATATCATTGGCATTTTTATTCTAAACTTCCAAGCAAAAATAACCAGATAACTTGTTTTGTGCCACCAATTGTATTTTGTAGCTACTTGGAATTTGTCGAAAATGTGTCTCCCTAGGAATTAATGATCACTACAAAAGAAACATGACCAAGCATGCAGAAAAGGTTTCGTCATTTTTAGTTACTAGATATTTCGTCAATCCTATTAGCAGAGTTACTAGATATTTCCCTTCTCTTGCCCAGATACCCATATCCCCATAACCGTATTCCATAAGCCAAGATACTATATCTGGATTTATTTTCATAGGAATCCATATTTGGGCCAAACCCAAATGTCTAGGGGAGAGGACCCAGTAGTTGAGCATGTTTCAATAGTTGTGAGGGTACTTGTCATAACGTGTTCAATAATAGAACATATTCTCACTATTGTTTGAATATAAAAATATCAATAAATATTTAAAGAAGTGTCAATCATAGTTTAATCTAACATGTGTCATTAATACACAAAAATGAGTACAACTATGTTCTACAATGAAATAATAGCATGCTTCAAAGAACAAAATAAAAGCATATATTATGATATTGTGTAATCTTCCTATTTTATTCTTCATTTGTGCAAATTTTCTCAGCCGAAATGGATTTCTCCATTATGTGTTGCTTCAATTTTTGAACATGTTTGTTTGTTTCAATTTTGCATTTATAAGTGTTTCAGATCTCTATCATTAGACTTCTATTTTTGCACTTGACCTATATACTACTATGTTCTACAATGAAATAATAGCATGCTTCAAAGAACAAAATAAAAGAAGATATTATGATATTGTGTGTAATCTTCCTATTTTATTCTTCATTTGTGCAAATTATTTCATTGCAAATTTTCTCAGCCGAAATGGATTTTCTCCATTATGTGTTGCTTCAATTTTTGAACATGTTTGTTTGTTTCAATTTTGTATTTATAAGTGTTTTAGACCTCTATCATTGGACTTATATTTTTGCACTTGTATTTGTATATTGATAGCCATTCTAGATGACACAATGCTTGCAAAGTGCATTGAAAAGTTCTTAACATTGTAATCTATTAGTTGCTGACTGTTTATGAAATACCCACCCAGTTTATGGATCAATTCTAGAAACCCCACAAAATTGAGGGGTATATAAACACTGCTAACTTCTATTAACTCCAATTCGTTTAGATCATTGTCAAATATATTGCAAATAAATCTGACCTTGACACTCAATAGCCTAGTGTGGATGAATTCAAGATGTAGCTTCCATTGCTACTTAGAGTACAAGTAACTAAGAAAATTTCAGATATAACAAAAAGGGAGCAATCCATAGCTCAATAACCAATAATGAGACAAAATCTTGTGCATATAAGTTTGTGATTTGTAATGTTGTTTTTGATGGTGTTATATCAATTTTATTTATTAAAATCTAAGTAGCCGGTTCGGGTTCGGGTTCGGGTTCGGGTTCAGGGGTTCGGTTCGCCGGTTCGGCAAAATTTTTTGGGGGTGGGTTCGGTTCGTCTTGGGTTCGTTAGTACAAATTACAAAATATATAAAATATATATATATATATATATATATATATATATGCAGCCTAGAAGCATGAATTAGGATTAGAATTTACTTTTAGAATATCACATAACTGATAACATCATATAAACAACAAAACCACCATAAACTTGAATGTCATTTAAAACATGCATGATAAATATTCATTGTTCAAACTTCAAGCTCAATATTACAACACTTTCAAAGTTTTAATCATCATATGGATTCTCTAGATCATCCATATCATTGTCAACATTGACATTAGATGTAGTAGGAAGACTAGATGAATCACAAGTGCCAATGGCACCATCACTAGCACTACTAATGTGCCCATGCCCTTGTTGGATATCCTCATCCCCATATGCAATATGTTGGGAACTGCAAGCATCCAAGTCAGTATCCTCTGGCACTATATCCCACAACTTCGTCTCCCCGTCCTTGTAGTTAGGTTGTTTGTGTGAAAGGAGACGCAAGTTGGAATGCACATATACTAAGTTCTCCGCTTTTTTTGACAGCAATTTATTGCGCTTTACTGAGTGGATGAAAGAATATGTGCTCCAATTCCTCTCAGATGCGGATGAACTAGTAACCTATGAAGACAAAGTAAACAATTAAAAATTTATAAATGGAATTATGAAACTTTTAAAACTAAGATATGAAAATTTATTAAACTTGTGATAAAATTTTGATTGCAAGGGGCTGCAAATTTTGGAAGTATTGTCCATGGAAGTACCACCAAGAATGAGCATCCTTTAAGAACCTATCACGGGAGGCATCAACATCTAGATGATTTGAGTGCACAAAATCAGTGAACTCATCCGTGACTACACTCTGCAAATCTCGATCAGGGAAGAGTCTCACAAATGCTGCCTTATACCCTTCAGCCACTTCTAAATCTCTATATGGAGGAAGCCTTCCTGGTTGTGAAAGAATATGAGAGCTGTAGTATTTTGGAGTCAATGCAAAGGCAAGAAGGTGTAACGGAGTTGTCATTTTGTTCCATCTTTCTTCAACAATTGTATGCACTTGTTTGAAGAAAGTCTCTTCAGGGTCTTACTCTCTTGCATTTATGATGCACTTGATCTTCTCAATCATAGAGTCTATACCATCATATATTTGTCCAATGCATGGCTTGTCCATGTCAGTATAGCGAATCATACTCAAAATGGGCTCGGTGAAGCTAAGGAGATACTCCACACGATCCCACCATGAGTCATCTAATATCAGGCTCCTAATTCTTGTTGCTCTTTCAGTGCTGCTTTGCTTCCATATAGACCAATTGGTGCTAATTACCATGCTAGAAAGTGCTTGCCTAACTTTCACAAGTCGTCTCAAGACGATTGTATTAGAGGCAAAGCAGGTTTCTGCAACCTATTGCAAATTAAAAAAAATTAATATTTAAAAATAAACTTTAAAGAAGAATTTAAATTAGATTGAACAATCAAATTATGAAAATCAGAAAATGACAAATGTAAATATTACTTCTCTTACCTTCAATAGCTCCCATTTTGAAAATGTTCTAAAGATCCCTTGAGACAAGTGGTGGTTGGTGACGAACATCTGAATGTCCTCAGCCTCAGTATACAATTGTTTGATCCATTCAATTTTATTCCCAATCTTTTGCAGCATAAGATTGAGTGAATAGACTGCACAAGGTGTCCAAAAGATATGTGAATATCTTTCCTCAACCAACAACCTTGCAGCTCTACAATTCTTCGCGTTGTCCGTTACAACTTGAACAACGTTGTGGGCTCCCACTTGCTCAATGGCTGCAATAAGAATATTAGCAATAAATTGCCCATCTTTTACTTGCCCCTCACAATCCACGGCTTTCAAAAACATTGCCCCTTTAGGGGACATCGCTATGACATTGATCAAAGGCCAATTTTTTGAGTCCTTCCAACCATCTGAAACAATGGACACACCTGTCTCAACCCATGAATCTCTTATTGGCTTCAATGCATCTTCAACCAACTCAACCTCCTTATCCAATAAAGTGTTACGCACCTTCTCATAACCCGGGCCCTTGTACCCTTTTGGAGCTTCATTAACCGCTCTCAACATCTCTTTCCAATATGGAGAACGAACAACATTAAAAGATAGTCCATTGGCATATATGCATCTTGCTACACATTGGTCGGCAAGGGCTCGACTCTCATTTTGAAATGCAACTTCCAAAGGTCCCTTTGCTCTCTTGTTTGCAAAAGGTTGTGCACTTTGAGCTTGAAGATTTGGAATGGCCATAAATGGGTGGTCTTCTACCACAATATTGGGATTGGGATTAGATGGGGGCTGCATTCCCTTTGACTTTTTATTTGACAAAGGGTGATTTCCTTTTTGGGCTTCCCGTTGATCTGCTAGTTCTTGCTCCATAATGTATTTTGCAACTGTCTCAGGGTCAATAGGAGCATCTTTCTTTCCAGGGCAAGGTGAGATGCCTTTTCCAGTTATGCCACACAAATGTGCTTTCACCCTATGGTATGAACTAGAATATTGAACATCACACCCATTGCATTTCCAAACATAACCACCACCACCTGGAAGCTGTCTTATCATTTCAACATACTGCCATAGAGGAGAATTTGCATTTGTTTTGAACTTTGGGTTTGGTTTAGCTATGGAGCCGGAGGTAGAACCCATTGACATTGTGATTCCTATGGCAATTTGTTTTGCAAACAACACATTCAAAATTTGAATGAAAACAAAATATAATAATTTTTAAAAAATTAAAACCTAGCTCTTTTGAATCTTGCACAATGTATACATTCATAGAAGAACAGAAAAAAAAGATGCAAAACAAAGTTTCTGTTTGTAAAACAAAAAAAAAAAGAATGAAAAAATGAGAAAAAAATGAGAAAAACATACCTTTTTGCAAAAATAATCTTCAACAATCTTTGTAGCAGCCAATGAACCCTTGCAAATCTGTAGGAATGGCAATGCAATCGTTGTAGAAGCTTCAACAATCAATCTTCAACTCCTTTTGTCAATCCAACAAGTTAAAATAAGAAGTCAGCCTCTTGAAATGAAAATGCTTGTTTGCAAAACAAATGAATGAAAATGAGGCAGTTTAGGTGTTTAACATGTTTTAGAGGTCACTTTTAGGGTTCCCATGGCGTGGGTCAAAGTCAAAGGGAAGAAAAATATTAAAAAAAACATAAAACATGCACTTTTTGCCGCCCACACGCCCGGGTTCGCCTTGGGTTCGCCCGGGTTCTGCCCGGGTTCGCCCGGGTTCGCCCGGGTTCTTCACTGGCGAACCAAGGCCCAAATGGAAGGACCCTGGCCGAACCAGCAGGAGGACCGGACCAGGACCCGGACCCAGGGCAGGACCGGACCAGGACCCGGACCCAGGGCAAACCCGGACCAGGACCCGGGCCAGAACCTGAAGAACCGGCTACTTAGATTAAAATGTTGTTGTTGATGGTGTTATATCAATATTATGTGGATAATGCGATAGAGGATATGGCTATATTGGTAGGATAATCATAAGCATAGCTGTAAGCTCTGGAAAATGCATTTTTAAATACTTAGTAATAACTAATAGGCCTACCTGTCTAAGAATTATTGTATGAGCCTGCATAATAATGTGGCATACTGAATATAGAGCAAGCATAAGAATTATTGTATGACCTTGCACAAAGTTATGTTTAGATACATAGTTGCCTTGCTTAGTTGAGTAGCAATAGTTTCCTTGACAAGGGCATAAATTTCTTATTTGAAAAGACAATCGAGGGGCAGAAGAGGGCATACAATCAAGTATTCTACCTAACCAACAAGCACAACCATCTTATGATTGATAACCATTAGTAACAGTTTCCTTGACAATCATCTTATGGTTAATGTTTGAAACATTTGGAATGTAAAGAAATAGGTATTTGGGAACTCAGATAAAACTTGTTTTCAGGAAACTGATTCTCTTTGGAAAGAAGAATGTGAAAAAAGTGTAGCAGCTTATCCTTTTTAGTCTTGGATAGCCTGTATATAGGAAGGCTACTTGGGCCGATATGAAGTATTTCGTTCGTTTATGCTTTTTTGGGTCTCTATTTAAGAAGATTGGAAAATACTGAAGTAATGTTTTTTCTACTTATCCCACTTCTGATCATTTTAATATAAAAAGTGTGATCTTTATATAAACACATAAATTGTGGTCATTCTGTCAAAGAACCAAAGCTGAAACATCGTATGTGAAAGTAATGGACAAATGATAAATTAAATGCCTACTGTGCTAGTGCTCGCATAAAATAGAACAAATAATCATTCATAATCACCTACACCACACAAATCCTTATGGACAAATAAAAGAGGGATATCATTTACAACTTAAATTATGTTATTTGTTATGTTTTATTAATTAAATAAGAAAAAAATTCAAGAAGGTGAATAAGATAATTCAAGGAAATCTTCAATGAACTTTATAACATGCTTGAATGTTAAATTACAAGGAATTATGTTATTTGTTATGTTTTATTACTTAAAATAAGAGAAAACGTAAGAAGGTGAATGAGATAATTTAAGGAAATCTTTAATGAACTTTATAACATGCTTGAATGTTAAATTACAAGAGTATATGATTTCACTGATAAACTTATTGAATATGTTTCGTATTTCAAAATTGAATAGGAAAAAATAGAAGAGTTACATTTCAGATTAAAAACTGGGAACTCTTTTTATTGCAGGTCTCACAATAATATGCCCATCAAAGAATCCCTAAAACAACCCATTTGATGGGCAGTTCCAGTTAACCACACTCCACATTCTGAAGCCCCACACTTCTTGTACTATATGTCCATACACACACTTTATACATGAAGAACCAGAATCCACATTTTGAAGCCCCAAACACACTTCCTGTACGATCTGTCCATCCGCACACTTTATACATGATGAACCCTCATTCTTTAATACCAAATATGGTGATGGATTCACCTTTAGCATCTTCACAGTGCTTGCAAGATCTCCCAGATCCACTTCAGCATTTTCAATTTGGACATTTCTACTCATCCACAACACTCCCAGATCCACTTCAGCATTTCCAATTTGGTCATTTCTACTCATCCCACCCTTGTCAAATACTTCTTGTATCATAACCAAAACTATAAGCACTAAGAGGCTGGTTAAAAACTTCTGATCTTTTTAAAACTAAATCAAAGAGCTTAAAAGGTAGTCACTTGCCAATTTGAGTAAAAGGAGTTCAGAATGTGGTACAAAAGTGTGAAATCCTTATCCCAAAGTGGATTTATAGGTTGTTTATACAATTTGATTTGTTTACAGACCCATAAGGTTGAAGCTTAGTTAGTGAAAAAGCTTATTTACAGAGCCAACTCAATCCCATGGACACTTGACAAAAATTATGGCCAAGTTCAATGACAACTAAGAATCACTGGTTCACATATCTTAAACAGCCAAATTGATTCCTTTTGTAATATAAGCTTCAGAATGGCCGTGACATTCGTCATTTGCTATAAAAGTATTGTGCAATATAGAGATCTAATTTCTATTCAAGAATTTTGATACAAATATATCTAACCCTCGAAAAAAAATCTATGAATTCACTATAGTATTCATAAAAAAAAAAATCTGCTGTGTTCTTAAGATTATCTATGTTTTATATAGTAAGTTGCCAAATTTTTAAATAAAACATTGTTATGTAGAAAATGGGACAAATTTTAATTATCAAATGTTATCAGATTTTAAGTTTTATTTGGGTAAAAAATTGACAAAAATAGCCTTCTAGTGAATATTAGTCATTAAAATTATCCCGACAAGTCATGCTGGTTTTGCATGTGTTTTAAGGAAATGATTTAAAGCTATGTCAATAATAATCTAAAATCAAAGCAAAACCAATACACATTCATGTCTGTGTATGAATAGACACTTCTTATAGCATATGCTTTCAGTTGTCAAAAACTTTTCCTTGACAGTATATAAGACAACTCTTTTTATCTGGTTGTGTACTAAATTTTTTGAATGCAATGATATTTCAGGCTATGCTTGAGACTGTAGCCAGAGTCACTTATGAGAAGTCAAAGAAAAATGACACGCTAGAGACAAAGTGAGGTCCTACTTAGATTCATCTAGCTATTCACTGTTTATTTTGTGATTAAATAAGTCTAGTGTCTTATGCTCTGTTGTTGGTAGCATTCATACTGATCTGATTAGTGAAAGGCCCATGCTTTTGAAGCTTTATGATGTAACAAAATTCTTTGTTATGTTGGTTCCAGTGGAACATGTAGGTCTTTCCAACTTCATGATGTCTTAAACTTGGACAATGAGAATGGAGAAGATACACCAATGTTAATAGATAGAAAGGTTTGTTCTTTGATGACTATGATGCTACAAGTGAAAGTATCACCATATTTATGCTCTCATCTTACCCGCTTCGATCAAAATTCTGACTCTAATACTTATTTGCAAAACTTATAATGCTTTCCAATTGTTTCCTTAAAGGTTGTTACTTGTTTATTTTTCAGGATAATATATTTATAATGTCCAATCCAAAATCCAAGTATCCAGTCCTACAGTTGGACCTCAGGTACAATGTCACCCTTCTTAAACTTTAAAGTAGTCATGAGTTAGGACTGTTAGCCAAAACATGATTATGTTGTTTACATCCATATTAGGGTTTTTGAGTACTGCTTTGATTAGTAACAGATGATATATTCTGTGGTGCAGGCTCATTTCAGATTTAGTGGTGGTGATTGTCTCTGCAGCAGTTTGCAGAATTACCTTTGCTTGGTTTGGACAGCCTCTTATGCCTTTTACAAGGTGTAAATCCTTATGGACCAAAAGGACATGACTCTTTAATTTGTTCCAGTGGTAGCTGAGTTTGTTTTATAAGCAGTTTATGAGCTTTTATCTAGTGATCTGCGACTAGTTTTTCTTGTTTTGACCAAGCTTTGAAAATCTTGGCATGTTATTACAGGGTAATTACTGGGTCTATTATTGGACCAGGTGGTTTGAGCTTTGTACTTGAAATGGTACAGGTAAGCTGTAATCTTATATGTAGCTTAATTATTCATAATAAAAAATTCACATTAATGATGTTGAAGAACCAATCACCTCCGGAGAATACACAGTAAAAGAGACTTGAGCTGTCCTTTAGTTTAGTTCAGGCCTTGGATTTGAGCATGAGAGGGTTACCCAAAGAGGCTGCTGTTTTATCTGTATATGTGTAGCACATTTCTAGAAGTTATTTATTATGACACCGAAGTTCTAGGTACATTCTTAAGGTGTATACAATTTACTTAACGGTGTGCTTGCATGTTTTTGAAGTATCTTTTCATATAAAAAATTAAGTTGATTATAAATGAGGAGATTTCTTGTGCTTAAAACCAAATGTGCCTTAAATTTTGGACCATAGTTGAATGGAAACAAATACAGTATCAACAATTATTTCAAAGATCCCCTGATTTAGACACAGCTAGAAACGACTATTATAGAAATATAATATATTCAATTGTTTACATATCAGCAAATTTTCAAGATTCTCTGATATGGATACAGCTGGAGATGACAATTATAGAAATATACATATATTCAATTGTTTACATATCTGAGAGTATAGAAAATAACTTCAAAAGTATTTATTTAAATTAATATGTATTTTGGTTTTTAGATTTTAATTTACAATATTTATTTTGTTATATTGTGTATTTGTCTTTAGTGATTTATGTATAATGTGTGTATTTTTACAATATTTTATTTTTTTGCAAATTTTAAATGTTTTACTTCTACATGAACCCTAAAGAGGATATGGTGCTAGACAGTCTTCTGCCATGTATTGGATCCGGCTCAAATATCTGCTCATTTATGTATATGTCTGGGTAAAGTATACATGCCATATGGGGTAGTATCATATCTGTTTAGAGTATCTGATAGGAAAATATGTCGTATCCAGAAGGGGGAGGAGAAGTATCTGACATCTCTGTTGGATCACTTCCTGCTCCAATCATAAGCTGCCATGTCACTTTAGTTGGCACATGATTACTGAACAAATCTATATACTTACCTAATGTATAAGAATCATTTAAATAGATAATCATGAAGGTGGTTCTTACAAATGGTTTAATTAGATAAGCTAATCCATGCCAATCAGGCATGATATCAAACATTGCATCTAACCTTTCTCCATGCCATATCTGGGAATATCATATCTGTATTCGAGTATCCATTATGCAGATACATGTATCAGACTGGGGAGAAGTATTTGATAACTCTTTTGGACCACTTCCGGCTCCAATTGTAACCTGCCATCTCACTTTAGTTGGCATGTGTTTGCTGAACAAATCTATATATTTATCTAATGTATAGAGTTATTTAAATAAGAAAAACAAGTTAGCATTTGATTACTGAACAAATCTATATATATCTAATGTATACAAGTTATTTAAATAAGAAAACCACAAAGGAGGCCCTTACAACTGTTTAGTTAGATAAGCTAATCCATATCAATCAGGCATGCTATCAAATATTGTACATAACCTTTATCCATGCCATATCTGGGAATACCATATCTGTATTGCGTATCCAATACACAGATACATGTATCCAGACTAGAAGGAGAAGCATCTGATAACTCTATTGGACCACTTCCTGCTCCAATCCAAAGCTGCCAGGTCACTTTAGTTGAAATGTGATTACTGAACAAATCTAAATATTTGTTTGATGTGTAGGAGTTATTTAAATAAGAAAACCACAAAGGAGGCTCTTACAAACTGTTTAATTAGATAAGTTAATCCATACTAATCTGGCATTATATCAAACATCACTCCTAACCTTGCCTGGGTCATAACATGTGATTTCTTAGTGTGATTTCACCTTCAGTTGTGAATGTTTGGATGCTAGTCTTCATGTTTTCTCGTATGAAATTCGCTTGTGATGTGTTAGTGGAACTGCTATTGCAACAGTAATCAATATTCTGCCGTGCTCCTACACATTAGCCTGAAGAAAACACATACTCTGCCCTGCACATTAACTCCAACAAAATACTTTGTTTTGTGATTCTTGTGCAGGCTTAAAATGGTAAGAAAGATAAGATACGTAATGTAAAATTGGAGAAATCATGTTCAGGTAATACCAAACCAAAGACATGGCATTGTTGCCTTTATTAATATTCTAAACAGTTATAAAATCGAATATATTGGAAAGCAGGTTATGTTTCCTTGTTAGGGTCTACACAGGTTATATTCTAACATTGGTTTGAAACATTGAAACATTAAGGGAATTTTATATTTTATAGAATTGAATGAAAGAAAACAATGGTGATTAAAGCTGCCCAAATCTTAGAAATAGAAAACCTGAAATCGTAGAAACAGAAAACCTTTTAAAATCATCATATATTATTAACAAAAATAATAATAGATACATTACAAATTTACCCACATTGCTGAGAAAGCTTGTGTTGTAGGGAAAATTAATATATTATATAAAAAAATGGTGTCTCTAAGGACCCTCCCTCGTCTCCTTTTTTCAAAAATAGACGTATCGATATTGGGACTAGTCTCCCATACTAGTACTAGTACCAATCTCTTGACAACCTTGTAGATTGTGGACTTTGCTCATTAAATAGAGGGAGTAGTCAAGGGTGGAAAAGGAGGGATTGGAAAATGAGAAAAAAATGAAATAAGAGAAAAGATGACACAAAGAAGGATGGAGTACACATTAAAATTTGATTATATGTTAGGGGTGATAGGATATTTTGAATGTGAATAACATGAGAGGAGACACCCTTGAGACAATTACAAACAAGAAGTTATAAGAGATTCTTTGTTGATGCAATAAGCTTGAATCACCATAAAAGAATTATATTGGAATGAAGAATGAGGGTTCAAGGTCAATATTATCACGGGAGCATTAATAATTTAATGATAAATTAGCCAAAAACCAGAAATAATAGTTTTAATGGAAATATTGTGAGAATAAAAGATTATAAGAGAGTTATAATACTGTCGACATTATTATGAAGAAACACAATGAGATTTTTACGATTTGAATAAGATTGGGAACAAGAATTCCTATTGTGAACTTATAATGCAACCTGCATGCCCCCTCCACTTAATTGGAGTGATATTATTATTTTAATATAATAAAAGTGTTTTAAAAAAACTATACTAATAATATTAAATAATAAAATAATAAAATAAAATAAAATGCTTAATTTAAATTGGATGCCAATATTTGGGCCCTAGGACCTAATTTCAAACAAGTATTTATGTGGTGCTACTATTTCATTTTGGGCATCTCATTTTAAGGTGAATTTTCTGGAGCAATCCACATTGTTACACTGCTTGGAACGAAACCCTCAGGTCAGTACTTTGGTAGGAAAAAAACCCTGCCAGTGTGTGTTTTTCTGAGCTGATTCGACTTTGCTTTGTAGTTAGATCATAGTTTAAACCATTAATCTATTTCTCCAGGGGGCATAGTGGATTGGGAAGATCAACATCACCCTTAGACCCCTCTGATGCAGTTCCTAGAAGTATAATTACGACATCAAACCCCAGGTGCAGGTTTGGTATCAGCTAGTAGGAGTTTAGTAGGATCTAATTACCTTCACCCAGAAAACACTAGCAGCCAAGACTGGTCAAAACAAGTACAGAAGTTGCAGATCTGCGTGCACTTAGAGTGATTAACCCTGTTGAAGTGCTGCTGTGAGCCAACCACACATTCCAATGCTTGATCAATAGCTGGTGTCAATAAATACCAACACTGGAAGGAGTTAGTAGTTGAAACCCTAGAGGGTTTAGTCAAACAAATGGAGAGGCAACTTTTAGCGTGATTCAGTTCAACCATAAGGCATCGCCCAAGCACACAAATCATCCATTACAAATAAGATCTGGGCGCCTATTGCTCTTGCACATGAGATTGCTGTCAAAACAACTTGATTGCTCATTCTCTGAAGGGATTAGAAAAGAATCTGATTTGATGGTGATTTTAGTGTACTGCAGTTGTATTCTGGTGAAATAAATTAACAACATTGTGATTAAAGAAGTGCACATTTCTTTCCAGATCTAAGTTTGTTGTCATGTGCAAAATTTAATTGTGACTTGATGCTATTTTGAGTATATTTGTGGGGCGAATTTTTTATCTGCTGTCCTTGAATATCATACACTAGGGTTTAGCAGTGTTTTGATAGCTGTTGTTTGACTTTATTAATCTGGATTATAGAAGTAAACACTAGGAACATTACTCTAGTATCAAAGCTACCTTTTGTGCTAGCCTGTGGGGTTGTGTGATGCAGATTCATGCAAGGGAAAAGGAAAAGGAAAGAAGGAATCATGAGCAATCGGGGTGAAGAGGCAAACCTTTCAGATGTCATTAGCCATGAAAATAGGGAGTTGGCTAGAGAGTTTCAATCCTCCATGAGAGAGTCTAGATTGGAAATAGTTAGGATCTTGAGGGAAATGAATCATGAATGGAATGCCACTAGATCAAAATCAGAATATGGCAGAAGGGAGCAATTCAAGACAGGGTCTCAATGAACGCTCCTACGAAGACATTCCAAGCCCAATTTTTGTGGAGGGAAGAAGAAGGTCCAATTGAGAAGGAGCAACCCAAAAGATGACATGGTGAGGTATCATGAAGAATATAATTCTTTAAGTCAATCAATTCTTAATGATTTATCTTTTGATGAGTTCTATGAATTAAAGATGATGAGGAGCGCAAGAAGAGGAAGAACAAGGGAGTTGGTGAAGAAAGAGGAAAGGCCAAAATGAAAACCAAAAGAAGTTACTAAGGAGATTAATGAGCATGAGTCCAAAAACCCCAAATAATAGTCAAACACAGAGCAAAAGTTTGATGAAGTTAAGGTGGAAAAAGCATTGCTTGTTGAACACGAAGAGGCTAAGATAGAAACAAGAGTTCCAACCCATGAACTACCCATCACTCTACCAAAAGGAGAGCTATTCCAGCAAGTAATTATTTTTCAGAGTCACCATGTTGAGGAGCATAAAAGTGAGGAGGATGTCTTAGTTAATTCTAATGTTGAGATTCTAAATCAAAAGAGTGCTTGTGGTGGAGTGAGTCTCTCAAAAGGATCTAACCCTAAAGAAGGTAAGAACTCTAATTACTCCCATCATTTCAGCTCAAGGTATGGGAATAATAGCATAGATCTATTTCACTTTTTCTGTCATGAAAAACATCTTTATATGGAAAATGTGGAGGGGTACAAAAATTCTTTTGTCTAAAACTACCTATACATTTTGATATGGGATTTGGGAAATTGTTTATCTTTGATGAGGGATATTCAAAAGTTTGATTTTGGTCCCTTATCTCTTGCAACATTGAAAGAGGATTCAACCTATGCTTTTGATGGAAATCCGTTATCTTAGTGCTCTATATTCACTGATACTAAAAGTTTTACAACTAGCTTATTGTTATCACGGAATCTAGCAGCCCTCGTTCCACGGATAACCCCCCTACGAAACTTGTCTGTTTCCTAGGTTCGTGAAGTTCAAGCATGCAAAACGAGGTGATATTCAATCCACCTCGAAGTGCGTTCCAAATCTTCAAATAGTCAGTTTGAGCATCCCCCTACGTTCGCCTCGCGAAGACCTTTGAAACGAGTACCTTCGTGAGCTCTCACTGTTGATACTTAGTAAAATTGTGAAAAGTGCAGTTGTCTGAAAAAATAGCGCTCTACTTCTTTTTGGAAAATTGACTAAGTGTTAAAAGTGCAAGGATGCCAAAAATCAGTGCCCCTGCACTTAAGTGATTTTTGTTTTGGTGCAATGGCACTAATTTTTAGCGCCCTTGCACTTTTCTTCCAGACTTAGCCAATTTTTGACTATGGCATTATTTTTAGCACCTTTGCACTTTTTCCAGACTTGGTCATTTTTTCCAGACTTAGTCATTTTTTGTGCACTTTTTCCAGACTTAAGTCATTTTTTGTGCAATGGTGCTGAATTTTAGCACCTTTGCACTTTTTCCAGACTTAATCTTTTTTGTGCAATGGTGCTGAATTTTAGCACCTTTACACTTTTTTTTTGGCAGTTTTTAACTTAGTCTCTTCAAACTTGCTCTATTTCATTCCAGACCCCGTTTCTTCGCTCCGCATTGTTTTCCGTGCCTAGTTGCTCGTTTCCTTGCTTGTTCAACATCGTTTCTCACTTCACGCTTCCCAATGCTACTTTTTCTGCTAACACCTATTGATTCACCATCCTTGCAGTTTTCCTCCAGATTTCATCGAGTGATCCTAAAGGTGACATCTTCTGATCCAATGAACTATCCCAGATCTACAAAGAAGCCGTTATGCAGCAAGTTGAGGATGACAGTTTTTCCCAAAGCCTTAATACATATCATTTGCGATATATGGTTGACACTTGATAATCTCAAGATGCATCTTTGCGGGTGCAAGAAAATCTATTCATTTGCCAGAAGGTCGATCACAAGAGCTCACACCCTTGTAGATTACACAGTCGGCATAGATGATGTGTTCATATAAGAGACGAAGAAGTATGAAGACTCCGCGCCCAAAGCGAGGAACCATGAAGATTCTTGATCTCCGATGTTGAACATTTTGATGCTTCCCTTTATGCATCTTGTAAATAGTTTTTGACATCTTAAATGTCTTTTCTCAAAGTGTAATTGCACCAAAATTCTGAGATGTAATTTCTTGAAGACAAATTACATTTTGACTTAGTCAAAATTAAGGTGAGATTTTCCTAAATTAACTCACTTGACTTTCCTAGATTTACTCTTCCCTCTCTTTTATAAATATGAGGGATTTCTATTGTAATAGGATCCTTTAGTTTTTGCAACGAAGTGCTGCTCAATTTGCATCAAATTGTGAAACTTTGTGTTCATGTTTTGTGAATCTAAATCTGATTAATAAAGGAAGAAATTGCATACCAAAGTTTGCATTGGATCGATTGTCTCTTGAATTTGATTGAGATTGGTGGTGATTAGTTTATGAAATCTGAAGGACTTCAAGTGATGCTTGTGGACTTTGTGTCACATTTCTAACTTGAATTTGTGTTTATGTTTTAATGTTTTGGTTGAAAGATCTACAAGACTTTGAGCTTGTAATCTCTCATGTTGTTCGAATGAATTGCTGCATCTAAGAAGACTTTGTGCTTCTAATGCGACAAACTATATTGTTCTCACAGATATGCAGTTGAAAAGACTACGAAATGACTTTGCGCCTTCGTGAGCCTTACTTGTTTCCATTTTTCTTTTGTTATAATCTTATCTGATACCTCTAAGCAGTGCTTTTCCAAGATAGGGAATCAGTTGTATTGCTTTTGGTAGGTTTCTAGTACTTTGAATTAAGAACGTTTTCAGCTGTGAAGCATTATACACATCTTCTCTAAAAAAAGAGAGTGATGAATGCGACATGCACCCCCCACTTCGTAAATACTGTAAATATTTTGTAAATACTCTAGCTGGTTTCTAATTGTAAGAAGGGCGCCTCCCCTTGTTAAGAGGATAGATTGAATCTCACATAGCTGTGGCTGAAGTCCTAGTTGTGTAATCTATTGAAAAAGCTGATTACATAATTTTCACCCAACACTTATCATAGTTCGAGGATGTCATGAATATGACGTAACTAGAACACTATCTTTAGTTAAAGCAAGTAAATAAGATAAAAGGAAATTTTATATTTTTATTTGAATAAAGACATTACATCTCCGTGCAAAGACAAGAGAAGATAAGCAAGCATGGATGGATGTTTTGTGCCACAAAAAAGTCACTTCTTAGGAGATGGATTGGTTAGTTGCTTCAACAAAGTCTCAGGGAATAGTAATTTCAAGAGAAGCATGGATAAATAACATATGCTTGATCAAAAGGCTTAGACATGGACAAGCAGAAAAGAATGGTGAGTTTGAACAAGAGGATAAGTCTTTCCTAGTTGTTGACAAAGATTTTAATGGTCTCATTGTAGGAGAGGGCATAGTGGTTGGAATTACAAATGATTTTGAATTATTCACTCAATTGAACACCAGCAATGACCGTCATAAGCACCTTGATGTGAAATTTGTACTAGGGATGGATTCTAAGCATGTTCCTACATATTATGATGAGAGTGAATGTAATGTCCCCTTCTTAGCACTAGTCCTTTCGAAGACCATTAGCCTATTTTGGAGACCCGTAGGCTAGTCGAAGGCAGAATTAGGGTCTCCTATTTTCTAGGAGGTATCTTTTTGAGTTTTTGGGGGATGGTTGTAGGAGTTTGCCAATATGTTTTCTGGGTTTTTAGAGAGCTTCAATGGGCTATGACATGAATTTCCTTCAGTGATTATTTTTAGACTTACTATTTTTAGTAAAGTTACGATGACTACTACTTGGAATGTGCTCAAATGGTGTTTGGAGTCACTATTTTTAGCAGTATGCTATTTATAGTAAGTGTTATTTATGACAGTGTGGTTTGGCAACAATTCAACACTTAGTTGCTATTTTTGGTAATGTGGTAGTGTAGTATTAGTAGAGGCTTCTCCAATTTTCTTGGAGTTTATAAAAGGAAAGTTTAATAACTTAAGTTATGTTATTTTCTAATGTTGCTTTTTGGCCCCCATGCCTAGGATTTATAACTTAAGTTGTTTTAAAAGGTGGGCCTCATATTTGGATGCCAATATTGGAGATTATTGCAATTTTAAAAGGTTTATTGATGCAAGTAAAGTTGGATGCCAAGTTTGATAAGTCAAAGAGGTTTTTAATGAATATTATATTACCCCTCTTTTGTGCGTCCCATTTTGGAGGGATTTGAGAATTTGAACTTCTAGGATTGAGCTTATAAATACTACCCCTCTCCCTCTCATTTGGTTATCCCATTTTATCATAACGAAGTGTTGCTGAAATCATTTCAGACTCTTGCTTCAAGGTTGATACGCCTCCTAGTTCTTCTTGTTGGCGTAACAACTAACACCTCTGGAGTATAAGTTGGTACGGACAGCTATGCACACTATGCAATGAGTGCTCTTCAAATTAGGAGGGGAAGCTCCCTCGTGTCAGACAAAAGTACCTGAAAAGGGAAATAAACTAAACTATATCCTGTCTTCTTGTCTCAGCTATAAGAGGTACAGGGCTTTCAAGAAAACTATATACGTTGTAGCTAAGTATTTTTTGGTTTCGTAGATTACTAACTACAACTAAGCTAACTACTTTAAAACTATCCAGTTTCCTCAAGAAAACAGAGCATGAGGAAATGGAGCAGGAATGATTATTTGATGATAAACAAGTATAGATTCTCAACTTGAAGGCAAGGTGGCACATCTATCAGCTCAATCTAAACAAGTTTATTACTCACAAAACACCATACGATAAACAAGAACAAATTCTCAACTTGAAGGCAAGGTGGCACATCTATCAGCTCAATCTGAACAAGTTTATTGAACACAAAACAAAGTCGATCTAAGGAAATAATTCACCATCATAATTGCATGAAAGCCAAGTGGCATAACAATTCATCATAACAATAAATACACATGAACAGATATAGAACGAGCAATATTGAAGGCAAGGTAGGCACAACATATATTTCTCTCTCATGCAAAAGTTCGTGAACAGATACAAAATAGCAATACTATAGGCAAGGTGGGCACAACATGTATGCTATCATGCAAAAGTTATGTACAAATGAGCAAAAGCTCTTATTTATAGACATCAAAAGGTGTAGGGAACCCTAAAATTACCTTGAGTCAGCTACAGTCTTGCAATGCATGCAAGATTTTATTGCTAAACCATAACAAAGCAAACTATATAGTTAACTAGAAAATACCATCAGTTAAGCGGTACATCTAATCTAAATGGACAATGTGCAAGCATGCACATCCTTATTGAAAGCAAAGTTAACTAGAACACTACCCTCAGTTAACTGAAAAACCCTAATCCTAACTCCTGTGAAGATAATCCCAAGGAAGAGATAAGCATGTATGAATTCAACAAGTGAACTCAAGACTGAAAGTCGAGTTAACTGCTACTCTTGACTCTATGCTCGAAACTAATTACAGGTCCCAACTGGCAGATCACTCCAAGTCATCTCGGTTCAACACCTCGTCCAGAAACTCACCAATCACTCTGTCTTCTGGCACTTTGATGCTGTCCAAAACAATAATCTGTTTCTTCAACTCTCTTTCACTCTCCTTGATTGTATGCATGCATTCTCTGACATCTTTAGCCGCTTTCTTGAAACTAGCTGAAATCATTGAAATGTTCTCCAACTTAGCCGCCACAGATCTCCCTCAAGGCTATCACAAGTCAGCTTCTCGAACTCAGCTTGCACTACGTTCAATTCAATATACGTGCCATCCTCAAGAAGATAATGACACGGGATCTGAACACAAAACCACTGACAAGTGCAAGGGCTCCGACAACATTATCTTTTATTGAAAACAACTTGGTAGAGATCTTTTCACATATGTCCATTTCGAAAAGTTGCTGCTCCTTCCAAGTGAAAACCTTCTCTCTATCTTCATCAAGCTCCAAAGCATCATATGCAACAGACAATTGAGATACAAGAACTCGATCCTTGGCTAAACTCTCTGCAACTGAAATCTCGAGCAACTGGATCCCTTAACGAAGTTTATGTGTGTCACTCCTCAATTGATACAAATCCATAAGAAGATGCTGACCTGTAACAATTAAGCTTTCAATCCAGTTGTCCAAAAGTCTGCCATGATTGACTAACTGATCCAACTTTCGTTGTTCTGCAGGTGTATTCTGTGGAAGAACAAGTGTAACGCCCCGCAACGCGAACCCCAAAGGACAACAGAAACAACAAATTACCACACAATTTTTTTTTTTGAAAGAAGAACAATTAATAAGATAAACATGAACATATATTGCATATAAAGCAATTATACAATCACAATGACCATTACGTCCTCTGGGGTACAGGAGATGGCATCACAAAGTCCTAAAACTAATACCATAATGATAACGAACGAATCAATATTACATAAGGATAACATCCAACCATCCATGATCAAAAGAGATGAAAAAGATACATATAACATTTTATTAATAGTTCAATATGCCAATTGTGGAGTATACTTCCACAGATACAACACCATTTAGAATTACATACTATGAAACGTTAACACATAAAGGTACCAAGTGTTTATATACACTTCATGAACGACAAAACATCCATCAGAGATCATAAATTAAGGTAAAGGGTTACAATCATTACAATGATAATAAAAGTTACATCATAGAAGAGATATAGTGATACAGATGTGTTCCTCAACATATACGGGAACAATACAATAAGATAGATTAATACAATTGAAAAGGTGAATACAAAGTAACAAGATCAGCTCCAACTCAAGTACAATCCTGGAGTCACCGCAAAAGGCACATATCTGCATAGCTCGATCCTTGGCTGGGGATCCAATGGGGTGCATAGCACGTTCCACCCGACCATGTGGACCCGAAAGTCCACCCCCCATGCTAGGAGTTGACAAGAAAGATCCCCATACCGCAATCCAAAACAATCAAATGAACCAATAGCAAGCCAAACTCCACAACAAGGCTATCATCAACATAAGATAACAGATCACAACATTTCCATCACTTAGCCAAAACAAAATAATGAAAATTCCAACAAATCCAAATGTCAAGATTATAACTCAACACTAAATAACCATAAGAGGTGCCAACAACAAGAGGATCCAAGCCTTCAAATAAAATTGCAATATCAACCAACAATAAATATCAAGGGCACCTTTCATTAACATCAATCAAGTTGCCATGAGGCATGTGTGCAACACTAAAAGATAGAACTTGGAGGCTTCAACAAAAAACACCAAGAATCAATTGCCTCAATAACATCAACAATTCAATCAACACTCCCAGAGGCAACCAAACAAGGGAACATAAACGGGTACTGTAGGAGAGTGTCATTGCATGGCCTTACATGGATTATCCAGGCAACCTATCACAAGGTACCACCTCTATCTATGGTTATCCAGGCAGCCTATCTCAAGGCACCGCTCCATAGGGTGACTCATGTGGAACCACTTACTTTTCGTGAGGACAAGGCAGTGATCTTACCAACCAGGTCTTCTCATCCCATCCTTAGCCTTACGATAGCACTAACAGTATGGGTGAGGAACATAATTAATCTTGTTTAATGTTTATTTACCCAAAACCCACCAGTTCATTAATTAAATTATCACTTTTTAAGGAAACTCTTCCATAGGTTACCCTAACAGCCCCTTTGTGCGCCGCCCCCCATGAAGAGCCACTCTCCCTATGGGTACCCAAACCAAAACATGCAAGGGGTGTACCATATCTCACATAGAAATCAAGGTGAATATAACATAAAACATGCGAGGCATGAACCATCTCGCAAGCCCATTCCATATCACTGAAACAAGCACAAAGGAGGTACCACCCACCACATCAAAATTCAACACCATAGTACAAAGTACTACTCATGAGCTCAAAATCTAAAATAAGAGCAATAACTCACAACGGAACAACTGTGGAAAAATCAACATAAGTCAAGTTCCTCCATTGCCTCTGGAAGCCAAAAACATCATAAATCCACAACCTTCTATTGAAGGTAATTCAAGTATATCAGGGTCCCAACCATCTCAAATATGACCACAAGAAAGACAATGCAACAAAGTCTCCTCAATCAGAATTAACACAATAAGGAAGATTCATTTCACGAGGCCACAAAATGACTTTATAAGTTTCATAATCGCAAAACGACAAGAGAGGAATAAAAGAGGCAATATCATAACGTGACCTTCAAACTTAATCAAGATAACATAATCAACTCATTGCATAATTAATTGCAAAGATCAAGATATTTTCAATAACCTTTTTTGGACACAACGGACCCCTTCTAGAAAAGGCAATAATTGGAACCAAATATAAGTCAAGATCCTTCATAATATCAAAAATCAAACATAATGTTCCAAACATCGAAACAATACCCAATCAACATGGTTTTTAGTTCAAGCAACCCTTACATGAATACTCAATATCACTTTCACTTTGAACAATAACCAAATTAATGCAAACAAGATATCCTCCAAAACAATAATAAAAATTCAACTCAATATCAACAAACACAATATTCAATCAACAACCAAGATAGCCAAGAGGAATTATTCTACCATTTCCTAAAACTCAATACTTAACCATTGACTCATTTACACATTAATACCAAGCTCACATATTGAATCTTGTCAAAATAACTCCAACTCAAGAGGAAGTCATGTCAAGGTAGAACCATCAAGAATATCCGTTAATCCATCACGAACAAGCAATCACAACCACCATGAAAGTTCACTCTCACAAAATCAATAAAGACATCACTTCCACATTTCAAATACTAAGTCATCCATCAATAGATAAAATTATTTAAGTTAAACAACTTATCAATTTCTTTACTCAAATTTTGAGGCTATAAATATCACAAATAGCAATATCTAAGGTATATCCTAACAACCATCCACTTTTACTAACAAAAACACAAAAATAACATTAAACTAACATAGTTGAAATGATAATCATGATACTTTATCTTTTTACTCGTTAAGAAATCATTTAAATAAATAAAGCAATTGCATAAACAAGTTTTATATACATTTCCCTATTAACGTCATACTCTTATAGATAACTCAATGACCTTTATAGACTATAACTTAATCTATAATTATAATCACTATACACGTGTATATTTATACACATATACATTTACATTTACAGATACATATATATAAATTCTCGTAACTATTAGAGCAATCCATTATTAGAGAATTACATAAATCACGGTTGTCTTAACCAACATATCAACCATTACAAAATACCGAATATAAAACCAATTCATCTTTTGTGCCAAGAAAGCGTAATATAAACACCCACGTTTAAACATAACCACTATTGTTCTCTTTTATACACTCTGCAAGACTTTCTTTCTTTATTAGATTCCGCTAAACTTTACTATCGGAATTGCTAAAGATAACTATCTCTTGTATAACATTTAAGAAATGATTTAATAAATTATAGAAGTACTTTATTTATTGCCCTAATACTTTCATCATAATTGCGTTTTAATCAACTGCTCAATCACTAACTTGAGATGCTTCACATTCTCCTAATTTTGTTAGAAGCTCAAGTTTGGTCAATGTCACCAACTATACTATGTTCTCATGGACTATCATACTAGGATAAATGAATATATTATTAATTAAATAATTATCACTTTCCCAAAAATAAAATAAAATTATTAACAATCCAATCTAAAAACACATTTCCATAATCATAAAAAGAAATAAGTTTAATCTTAAACAAACAAACAAAAAAACATTAAGAAATGAATAATTACTAACATACTATTAATTTAACTAATTTTATTAACTTAATAAATCTTAACCTCCTACTAACATATTGGCTTATTAGGATTTTACTAACTTTCTCATTTATAAATTATAAAAGATTGGGTTTGGCCCACTTTAAAGATTTTATGGTAATACTTTTAAATCTTACCTTTATTCTTTTCTTTAGGCAAAAAGGAGGGGGAATTACTTTAGTTAAATGAAAAGAATGAACTAAGGGGATTACGTGGAAAGCAAGGCTTTCCCCTTCTACTTTATATTTGTTTTAGGAACATCCTTTTCAAACAGGCGTGGGGCTTAATTCCTCATGACACCTCACCAGCATTAAGGTAATAAGACATTTTAGACATTGATTTTTTTGAGAGTACAATTCCCATCGATGGCATTTGGCAATAACCATTAAAAGGGTCTACGGTACTCCAAATTAACCTCACCAAAAGCTGAGGCCATTATAATTACCCTAGTAAACATGTATGCAAGAAG
Organism: Sequoia sempervirens; assembly: GCA_007258455.2. NCBI lineage: Eukaryota > Viridiplantae > Streptophyta > Pinopsida > Cupressales > Cupressaceae > Sequoia > Sequoia sempervirens. Next base: position 161,073 of record VDFB02282289.1, on the reverse strand, counting down.
TCGAGACGCAGACTTGGTGCGTGATCTGTTTGGCAGAGCTCTCTTCAAAGAAAAATGATCTCAAGTAATACAAATGGTTTCAGGGAGGTTATTTAAATTTATACATCCTCCAACGTACTTCATTCACCCTTACACGGGCATGCGAACTGATTCACAGAATGCCTCAAAGAGATGCCAGTTAAACCTGTGGCGTCTGTGGATCAAGTATGAATATAGGCTGGGCATTTCCAGCAACACTGTTTTTTTTTTAGTTGGATCCTAAAATGCTGCAGCTTATGTTCTTGCAGAAGCAGACAGGCATGTAAAATGTGTAAGCAGAGTCAAGGCATGTAAAATGTTTGACAAAATGCCTCACTGACCCACAGGTATATTGAAATGCCATGATAGCAGTATAATTTTGGCTTGGGTTGAAAGGATTCACCCGCATAATTAAAAGGATGATATAGTCATCTACAGACTATATGAAACCGAGATATCGAACAGAGTAATTTGGATTAAGAAGAAAATATAAGAGGCTTATCTATTTCATCAAATGCCCACCATAGATAGAAAAAGAGTGATGTCAATCTAGATTATCTTATGAACTTCGCATGGCATAAAAAGAAAACCATCAAAACTTGGAGGAAACAAGGAAGAAGAGGAGTGAATTGAGCATAAATGTCAAAATGCAACATTAAGAAGGAAATCAATCCCATAGCCGATATGATGAGGTTCAAATTTACATGACTAAGTAGGTGTAATACGAGAAGAGACTTCACAGTTCTGATAAAAGATCATGAGATGGTGATAAGAACAAATTTCCCCCACATAACTTAGAAAATTGTTTGATAGAAATACCTATTATTAAATCTGGAAACTACAAAGTTATCTCCTTATGTACAGATTATACAAGATTGTTCAGGCCGATTCCAAAGTATGAAAGTGTGACTGTGGAATAATCAAAGAGGGTCTCAACATCGATGGAGAGCCATGACCTTCGACTCTGTTTACAAGAAAGCCCAATTTCTCACTTACTGTTAATTAAAAGGAAAGCTTAAGAATGATCACTAAGTATATACTTGCAGTGATGAATGTTCATATGGAATCTAAGGGAGATTAGTTCCTTTTATTGGCTGAATTACCACTATAAACGGTATCAGAGAGGCTGTTTAAACTTGTACACTCTCTAAAGCCCAAATACTCTAGCTGAGATAGGTTGCAAATGGTATCAGGGACAGTATTAAAATTTATATGCCCTCCAAGGTCAAAATGCTGTAGCAGCGATAGACTGCCGCTGGTGTCAGGGAGATTATTTAAATTTATACTCACCCTTTGGCAACGCACTCCCTGCCTATGCCAAAATGTGAGCTTACGAACAGGGGAAGAACATCCAACAAGAACGAAAAAAAAACAAAAGAATAGAGTAAGGAAGAAGTTCGTCAGAAGTTGAGTTTGCAAATGCGTTCGAAGACAGGTACGTCGAAATGCAGAAACATGGACAGGGCATAAGAACTGTTTGACAAAAATTATCATTTATTATCTATATCCTCAAACCTTTGTTGAAGCCAAATTTTCATGCTGTAGTTCGCCAAAATGGAGATGTGAAAAGTCAATACCAGAGGAAAAGGGTTTGGGGAGAACAAATACCTTAGCAAGTGAATCCACCGCCTTTGCCCGTGTCCTCTCTACCTTCCCCAAACTCTCTGCTTGCCAACACCCCAAAAACTCAGAGCCCCCTTCCTCGAATCTAATGTCCTCAAGAAAATGCATGAAGAAAGATGACGCTCAGAAAGACACGTGCACTGTTTGACAGAATGAGGATGCTAAAACAAGACGCGTGAACATTGACAAAATTCCTGAAAGACGCGTGGTGTTGAGGCTAAAATGGTTATAGATATACACAAAACAGATTATTATTATATATATTTTAATTCAAGTATTAGGTTAACAAGCATATAAAAGTTTTAATATTGAGCAGAGAACTATACGAATGCACTATTTGATATAAGGAGAATTCGCTACATTTTCAATATGTAAATGTCTCGGAAATGAATAAGCAGATATACCTAGGCATTAAAAGAGTATCAGTTTTATAGGCATAAGAGAAGTTCAAATTTACTCTCTTAACAAGAACCAAAGTCCCCCTTTTCTTGCATTTGAAATATTATAGTCTCTTCTCTATGACAAATAGTCGCAGCATAAAATACAAGTAAATTGATTAATTAAATTAAATTAAATTAATATATAAAACTGAGTTCATTTAATTGTCTTATTTACTATTACTCTGTTTTTATTTATTTATTTTCTTTTGATTACCCAATACACTTTTAAATTTTAATAATTCCATGCAAATGTCATGATTTGATCAAAAACATGTATTGGCCAGATTTAATCAAATGAACTCAAGGTCTTAACAATACCCGACTTTCTCAGCGAGTTGAAAAGTATCACAAAGACAACACAAATGGAGGGCACTACAACAAGCGCTCTTCTCGAATTTCCATGGACAAGATCAGAGATATATTGTCGAAGTTGACTGTTCTCAGCCTTAAGCAGTGCCTTATCTTCTCCGTCCTTGGTGATGCGTTCTTCAAGATTATTGGTGACAATCTTAAGAAGGCTCATGTCTGTCTCTCGAGTGATCCTGCCAAGATTTGCCTTGGTGAAAGTAAAGTCATCGACTTCAACTTCATCTAGGCTCTTACCCTCTGGAGGAGTAGCAACCTCTATAACAATCTCTAACTCAGGAGTCTTCTCGATATCCACCTGCTTCTTGATTTTCTTGTTCGACCTCTTCTAATAAGGCTCATTGAACTCAGATAAATCAAGGTTGTAGGAAGGTTCTCACCTTTGTCTCCCCAAAGTCCTCTCGAGCCAACAAGACTGAACAATATTATCAATTCGAGGAGAGAGTGTCCTTGATGTATCAACCTGTGGTGGTTCGGTTGTCTCTGATCCTACTCGAACTCGTATCTTAGGCTCTGAATCTATATCAATAAGCTGCACATGTGATGAACTAGGAGGTGAAGCATGAGGCTCAGCCTAAATGACTGTCTCCACTGAGATCTTAGGTGCATTCTCTACTTGCTTCTGCTTCCTTTTACCAGTAGTCATCTTTCTTGTGTTTCCACTAAGTCTAAATCCCTCGGGTGGCATCATAATAGCCTTGACTCGAGGCCTTGACCTCGAAGTAGAAGGTAATGAAGAAAAATTCACTAGCGGCTCTGTAACATGAACTGAATTTCGCCTTCATTTGCTCTCCAAGAATTGCTTGCTGGTCTTGATAACCAATCTAGACACACCTCAATAGAAGTATTCTCCTTAGCATACTAATCTGGTGAGCGAAGTGGCTGCCGAGCAATTTGATCCTTGACATATGAATAGAGAAGAACTTCCCTATCATCATCTGATAGACCATCAACATCCTCTAATAGGTAATCAGAGAGCTGAGTAATAGTGAGTCTACAATAGTGACGACGATGAACCTCGAATTCATCTTCACAATTAGCCCAAAAATCTTCAAGTGTTGGCTTATGTGCAATCCCTCACTCCAACTTGGCTGCATAATGACCCAAAGGATCATAAGAACACCTCTCAGTATGAGACTTGAGCTTGAATCTCTCCATCTCAGTTGACATATACTTGGCATTTGTCGCAGTTCTGCATGTGAAAATACCCAATCCGAATGGAAAAGTATTTGCAAACTTATGACGACTACAGAGAAAGGAGTGAACATGCTTGAACTTGTCTAAGAAATTCCATGAAGATGATCTTGTCTGAAGGGTACCTTGGTAACATCAGAGGCTCTCCAACATATCCATAAACATGGATGTATGTGAAAGTAGGGAATTGGATAAACCAATCCGCCCAAGTTTCCATTGCTGATTTTGCTTCTGCAGAAATCTGAATGTGCATTTTGTTGTCAAGATCTCTGACTGTCCTCATGGAAAAGTGATCATTCACTGCTCATAAATCTTGTTCAGCCTTAGAAAATTCCAACTGAGAATAGTACTCGTGAACACGCTGAACACCAAGAGTGCTGTTAGTTTTTGGGTGTCTATAGCTGCCTTGAGATGCAACTAAGTAGACCAAGTAAGACACCATATGAAACTCATGAAACCTGAGAAAGTCAGTAATCTGCTGATGTAGACAATCGCTGATCAACATAGCCCAGTCAAAATGTTTTGTGCCATCAAGGATCCTGGAAATGAGGTAAAACATCCATGGTCGGAAAGTGCTAGCATCTTCTTGACCTGTAACTCAATTAAGCAGAGTTATCAAAACAACAACCTCGTCCTTGAATTCACCACGACCAACCTTATCAAAATATATTTAAGGGCATAATTTTCATCTATTTATATTATAATTTATTATTAAATGTTGAACTTGAACTTGAAACTTGAAATGAGTTTGATTTTGTTTCTTTTTCTCATCTCAGATAGTTGGTGGCATATGTTTGGTTCTGATACACCGATCCTACAAAATATTGCCATTCGTATATTGAGCCAGCCATGCAGTTCATCTGGTTGTGAGCCCAATTGGAGTATGTTTGAGCACATACACTCCAAGAAGCGCAATAGATTGACAGTGGAGAGGATGAATGACTTGGTATATGTTCATTACAACCTTCGGCTTAGATACAGGAAGCTTTTTGACCACGACAAAACCTCGATTAGTTTAGAGGAGGTTGATCCACAGTTTGAGTGGATCACTGAGGCTATAGATGCAGTTTTTAGCGATGAGGACCTTGATTGGGTGGACCAGGCAGAGAGAGAGGCCGAGGTTGTAGCCATGGCTGAGGAGACTAGAGCACGAGGAGACATAGCTGCTATCGGTGAGAGTGGCATGGAGAGTCAGACATAGACAGAGACTATGGCTGCAGCTGCAACATCATCCAAGACCCTTAGATGCCTTCGTAGGAAGGATGCTGGCTCCACTATGCCATAGGGCATAGAGTCATAGACTTCTAGCTATTGTTTTACTTTTGATATTTCATATTTGTATGGAACATTTGATGTCATGGATTTCATATTCCATGAGTTTTGTATACATTTGACTAATTTTATATATCTAAGTATGCTATTTCCTTCAATAGCACAACTACAATTTGTGTACTTTATACTTATGTAATCGTTGTATACTTGTGCATGTGATCAAATTTGCTTTTATTTGTGTTGTATTCAATAAAGGGTGCTTGAAACAAGTTTTAAATCTTTAAAAATCTCTAAATTTCTAGGGTTTTTTCAACTTTTTTTCATTTTGTTGCGCGCGTCCGAGTCCTGAGTCGCCGAGTCGCCCTCGCCGAGTCTGAGCCACGTCCGAGTCTCGTTACTATGCTCTAGATGATGCACATGATGCAATTTTGTGTGGTTTTAGAAGACTTGAATTGGTCTTGGATGATGCATGCGGTGCAATTTTGTGCAGTTTCGAAAGACTTGAATTGGAATTAGATGATGTACATGGTGCAATTCTATGTGGTTTCAAAAGTCTTAAATTGGCCTTGGATTACACACGCAGTGCAATTCTGTAGTTTCAAAAGTCTTAAATTGACCTTGGATGATGCACAGAATGCAATTCTGTGTGATTTCAGAAGATTTGAATTGGCCTTGGATGTTGCATGCGGCGCAATTCTATATAGTTTCAGAAGACTTGAATTGGCCTTGGATGATGTACGCGGTGCAATTTTGTGTGGTTTTGAAAGACTTGAATTGGCCTTGGATGATGCACGCGGTGCAATTCTATGTAGTTTCAGAAGACTTGAATTGGCCTTGGTTGGTGCACATGGTGCAATTCTGTGTAGCTTCAAAAGACTTGAATTGAGATTGGATGATGCACGTGGTGCAACTTTGTGTGGTTTCGAAAGACTTGAATTGGCTTTGGAAGATGCATACGATGCAATTTTGTGTGGTTTTGGAAGAATTGAATTGGCCATGGATGATGCATGAGATACAATTTTATGTGGTTTTGGAAGACTTGAATTGGCCTTGGATGATGCACGTGGAGCAATTCTTTGTGGTTTTGGAAGATTTGAATTGGTCTTGGATGATGCACACAATTAAATTCTGTGTGGTTTTGAAAGACTTGAATTGACCTTGGATGATGCAAACTTGAACTGGCCTTGGATGATACACGTAATGCAATTTTTCATGGTTTCAGAAGACATGAACAGACTTTGGATGATGCACACAATGCAATTCTTAATGGTTTTAGAAGACTTGAATTGCCCTTGGATGATGCATGCCATGCAATTATCTGTGGTTTTAGAAGACTTGAACTGGCCTTAGATGATACACGCGATGCAATTCTGTCTGGTTTTGGAAGATTTGAATTGGCCTTGGATGATGTATGCGATGCAATTTTGTAGTTTAAGTAGTCTTAAATTGCCCTTAGATGATGGACACGATGCAACTATGTGTGGTTTCAAGTCTTAAATTGGCTTTGGATGATGTATGCGATGCAATTCTGTATGGTTTTAGAAGTCTTAAATTGTCCTTGGAGGATGTACACTATGCAATTTTGTGTGGTTTTGAAAGTCTTAAATTGGTTTGGATGATGTACATGAAGCAATTCTGTGTGGTTTCAGAAGTCTTAAATTGGCCTTGGATAATGCACGCAATGCAATTCTGTGTGGTTTCAGAAGTTTTAAATTGACCTTGGATGATGTATGCGATGCAATTCTATGTGGTTTCAGAAGACTTAAATTGGCCTTAAATGATGCATGCGATGCAATTCTGTGTGGTTTCGACAGTCTTAAATTAGCCTTGGATGATGCACACGATGCAATTCTTTGTGGTTTTGAAAGTCTTAAATTGGCTTTAGATGATGCACAAAATGCAATTCTGTGTGGTTTCAGAAGTCTTAAATTGGCCTTGAATGATGCACGTGATGCAATTTGTGTGGTTTCTGAAGTCTTAAATTAGTCAGATAATGCACGTGATGCAATTTTGTGTGGTTTTCGAAGTCTTAAATTGACTTTGACTAATGCACGCGATACAATTTTGTGTGGTTTTGGAAGTCATAAATTGGTTTTGAATGATGCACACGATACAATTTTGTGTGGTTTTGGAAGTCTTAAATTGGCCTTGGATGATGTACGCGATGCAATTTTGTGTGCTTTCAGAAGTCTAAAATTGACATTGGATGATGGATACGATGCAATTTTGTGTGGTTTTAGAAGTCTTAAATTTGCTTTTAGATGATGAATGTGCTATAATTCTATGTGGTTTCAAAAGTCTTAAATTGGCCTTAGATGACTACGCGGTGCAATTCTGTGTGGTTTTAGAAGTCATAAATTGGCTTTGAATGATATAAATGATGCAATTATGTGTGGTTTCGAAAGTTTTAAATTGACCTCGGATGATGTACATGATGCAATTCAATGTGGTTTCAGAAGTCTTAAATTCGCCTTGGATGATGCACACAATGCAATTCTATGTGGTTTTAGAAGCTTTAAATTGGCCTTGGATGATGCATGCGATGCAATTCTGCGTGGTATCGGAAGTCTCTAATTGGCTTTAGATGATGCGCGCGATGTAATTCTGTGTCATTTCAGAAGCCTTAAATTGGCTTTGGATGATGCACATGATGCAATTCTGTGTGGATTCTGAAGTCTTAAATTGGCCTCAGATGATGCCCGCGATGCAATTCTATGTGGTTTCGAAAGACTTGAATTGGCTTTGAATGATACACGTGATGCAATTTTGTGTGGTTTCAAAAGACTTGAATTGGCCTTAGATGATGCACGCGATGCAATTCTGTGGTTTCAAAAGACTTGAAATGGCTTTGAATGATGTACACTATGCAATTCTATGTAGTTTCAGAAGACTTGAATTGGCCTTGGATGATGCACATGATGCAATTCTGTATGGTTTCAGAAGACTTGAATTGGCCTTGGATGATGCATGCGATACAATTTTGTATGGTTTTTAAAGACTTGAATTGGCCTTAGATGATGCACGTGGTGTAATTTTGTGTGGTTTCAGAAGACTTGAATTGACCTTGGATGATGCACGTGGTGCAATTCTGTGTGGTTTCAGACGAGTTGAATTGACCTTGGATGATGCACGTGGTGCAATTCTGTGTAGTTTCAAAAGACTTGAATTGGCCTTAGATGATGTACGTGGTGCAATTCGCTATAGTTTTAGAACACTTTAATTGGCCTTGGATAATGCACGCGGTGCTATTCTATGTGGTTTCAGAAGACTTGAATTGACCTTTGATGATGCACACGATATAGTTGTGTGTGGTTCCAGAAGACTTGAATTGGATTTGGATGAAGCACGCGACAAAATTCTATGTGGTTTCAGAAGACTTGAATTGGCCTTAGATGATGCATGTGACAATTTTGTGAGGTTTCGAAAGACTTGAATTGACCTTGGATGATGCACACGGCGTTGGATGATGCACACGACACAATTCTGTGTGGTTCCCAAAGAATTGAATTGGCTTTGGATGATGCACACGACACAATTTTGTGTTGTTTCAGAGGATTGAATTGGTCTTGGATGATGCACATGATGCAATTCTATGTGGTTTCAGAAGAATTGAATTGACCTTAGATGATGCATGCAGTGCAATTCTTTATGGTTTTAGAAGTCTTAAATTGGGCTTAGATGATGCATGTGATGCAATTCTGTGTGATTTTGAAAGACTTGAATTGGCCTTGGATGATGCACGCGGTTCAATTATGTGTGGTTTCAAAAGACTTGAATTGGCCTTGGATGATACACGTGGTGCAATTCTGTGTGCTTTCAGAAGACTTGAATTGGCCTTGGTTAATGTATGTGATGCAATTCTGTGTGGTTTCAAAAGACTTGAATTGGCCTTGGATAATGCATCTAGTACAATTTTGTATAGTTTCGAAAGACTTGAATTGAGTTTTGATGATGCATGTGATGCAACTCTATGTGGTTTCAGAAGACTTGAATTGGCTTTGGAAGATGCACATAATGCCATTCTGTGTGGTTTCGAAAGAATTGAATTGGCCATGGACGATGCACGAGATACAATTCTGTGTTGTTTCAAAAGACTTGAATTGGCCTTGGATGACGCACTCGATGCAATTGTGTGTGGTTTCAGAAGATTTGAATTCCTCTTGGATGATGCACATGATGTAATTTTGTGTGGTTTCAGAAGACTTGAATTGGCCTTGGATGATGCAAACTTGAACTGGCCTTGGATGATGCATGCAATGCAATTTTGTGTGGTTTTAGAAGATTTGAATTGGCCTTGGATGATGCATGTAATGCAATTTTTTCGTGGTTTCCGAAGACATGAACTGGATTTGGATGATGTATGTGATGCAATTCAAAATGGTTTTAGAAGACTTGAACTACCCTTGGATAATGCATGCCACACAATTATTTGTGGTTTCAGAAGACTTGAACTAGCCTAAGATGATGCAAGCGATGCAAATCTCTGTGGTTTCGAAAGATTTGAATTGGCCTTGGATGATGCACATGATGGAATTCTTTGCGGTTTTGGAAGATTTAAACTGACCCTAGATGATGCACACGATGCAATTCTTTGTGGTTTCGGAAGACTTGAACTGACCTTGAATGATTCACGCGATGCAATTTTGTGTGGTTTCAGAAGACTTGAATTGGCCTTGGATGATTCAGGTGATGCAATTTTGTGTGGTTTTGGAAGATTTGAATTGACCTTAGATGGTGCACACAATGCAATTTTGTGTGGTTTTAGAAGACTTGAATTGACTTTGGATGATGCAAAAGATGCAATTCTATGTCATTTAGTAAGACTTAAATTGGCCTTGGATGATGCATGCAATGCAATTTTGGGTAGTTTTAGAAGACTTGAATTGGCCTTGGATGATGAATGTAATGCAATCTTGTGTGGTTTTGGAAGTCTAGAATTGGGTTTGGATGATGCACGCAATGCAATTCTGTATGGTTTTGGAAGTCCTGAATTGGCTTTGGATGATGCAAGCAATGAAATTCTGTGTGGTTTCAAAAGACTTGAATTGGCCTTGGATGATGCACACAATGCAATTTTGTGTGGTTTCGGTAGTCGTGAATTAGCCTTGGATGATGCACGTGATGCAATTTTTTGTGGTTTTGGTATTTTTGATTTGGCTTTGGATGATGCACGCAATGCAATTCTGTGCGGTTTTAGAAGTCTTGAATTTGTCTTGGATGTTGCACGTGATACAATTTTGTGTGGTTTCAGAAATCTTGAATTGACTTTGGATGATGCACGCAATGCAATTATGTGTGGTTTTAGAAGTCTTAAATTGGCCTTGGCTAATACATATGATGTAATTCTGTATAGTTTCTGAAGACTTTAATTAGTGTTGGATGATGCATGTGATGCAATTCTGTGTGTTTTCAGAAGATTTGAATTGGCCTTTGATGATTCACATGATCCAACTCTGTATGGTTTCAGAAGTCTTAAATTGGCTTTGGATGATGCACGCAATGCAATTCTATGTGGTTTCAGAAACCTTGAATTGGCCTTGGATGAGGCACGCGATGCAATTCTGTGTGGTTTCAGAATACTTGAATTGGCCTTGGATGATGCATGCAATGCAATTTTCTATGGTTTCAAAAGTCTTGAATTGGCTTTAGATGATGCATGCAATGCAATTCTGTGTGGTTTCAAAACTCTTGAATTGGACTTGGATGATGTAGGCGGTGTAATTCTGTGTAGTTTCAAAAATCCTAAATTGGCCTAGGTTGAGGCATGCAATGCAATTCTGTGTGGTTTCAGAAGACTTGAATTAACCTTGGATGATGCATGTAATGCAATTTTGTATGGTTTTGGAAGTCTTGAATTGGCTTTGGATGATGCACGCGATGCACATCTGTGTGGTTTCATAAGTCTTGAATTGGCCTTGAATGATGCACGCGATGCACTTTTGTGTGGTTTAAGAATACTTGAATTGGCCTTGGATGTTGTGTGCGATGCAATTTTGTCTGGTTTCAGAAGACTTGAATTGACCTTGGATGATGGATGTGATGGAATTCTATGTGGTTTTGGAAGACTTGAATTGGTCGTGCATGATGCATACGATGCAATTCTGTGTTGTTGTGATAGACATTTTTTGGCCTTGGATGATGCATGTGATACAGTTCTGTGTGGTTTCAAAAGACTTGAATTGACCTTGTATGATGCACGTGATGCAATTCTATTTGGTTTTAGAAAACTTAAATTGACCTTGGATGATGCATGCAATGCAATTTTGTGTGGTTTTAGGAGACATGAATTCACCTTGGATGATGCACACAATGCAATTTTGTGTGGTATTGGAAGTCTTGAATTGACTTTAGATAATGCACGCGATGCAATTCTTTGTGTTTTTGGGAGTCTTGAATTGGCTATGGATGATGCACACAATGCAATTTTGTGTGGTTTTAGAAGACTTGAATTGGTCTTGGATGATGCACGCAATGCAATTTTGTAGGGTTTTTGAATTGGCCTTGGATGATGCATGCAATGCAATTCTTTGTGTTTTAGGTAGTCTTGATTTGGCTTTGGGTGATGCATGCAATGCAATTTTGTGTGGTTTCAGAAGTCTTGAATTGGCCCTGGATGTTGCACGCGATGAAATTCTGTGTGGATTCAGAATACTTGAATTGGCCAAGGATGATGCACGTGATACAATTTTGTGTGGTTTCAAAAGACCTGAACTAACCTTGTATGATGCACGCGATGCAATTTTGTGTGGTTTCAGAAGACTTGAACTGGTCTTGGATTATGCACGCGATGTCATTGTGCGTGGTTTCAGAAGACTTGAACTAGCCTTGAATGATGCACACGATGCAATTCTATGTGGTTTCAGAAGGGGTGAACTGGATTTGGATTATGCATGCTATGCATTTCTAAATGGTTTCAAAAGAGTTGAACTGGCCTTGGATGATGCACGCGATGCAATTCTGTGTGTTATCGGAAGAGTTCAATTGACCATGCATGATGCATGCGATGCAAACCTGTGTGGTTTCAAAAGACTTGAACTGGCCTTGGATGATGCATGCGATGCAATTCTGTGTGGTTTCGAAAGACTTGAACTGGTTTTCAGTGATGCATGCGATGCAAATTTGTGTGGTTTCAAAAGACTTAAATTGGCCTTCGATGATGCACACGATGTAATTCTGTGTGGTTTCAGAAGACTTGGATTAGCTTTGGATGATGCACACGATGCAATTCTGTGTGGTTATAGAAGACTTGAATTGGCTTTGGATGATGCACGTGATGCAATTATGTGTGGTTTTGAAAGACTTGAATTGGCCTTAGATAGTGCGGGTGATGCAATTTTGTGTGGTTTTGGAAGACTTGAATTGGCCTTGGATGATGTATGCGATGCAATTCTGTAGTTTCGAGAGACTTGAATTGGATTTGGATGGTGCATGTGATGCAATTCTATGTGGTTTCTGAAAACTTGAATTGGCCTTGGATGATATATGCAATGCAATTCTATGTGGTTTCAAAAAACTTGAATTGGCCTTCAATGATGCACACTATGCAATTTTGTGTGGTTTCGAAAGTCTTGAATTGGCCTTGGATGATGATCACAATGCAATTTTGTGTGGTTTCAGAAGACTTGAACTGACCTTGAATTATTCACGTGATGCAATTTTGTGTGTTTTCAGAAGACTTGAATTGGCCTTGGATGATCCACGTGATGCAATTCTGTGTGGTTTTGGAAGATTTGAATTGATGTTAGATGGTGCACAAAATGCAATTTTGTGTGGTTTCAGAAGACTTGAATTGGCTTTGGATGATGCAAGAGATGCAATTTTGTGTTGTTTAATATGACTTAAATTGGCCTTGGATGATACATGCGATGCAATTTTAGGTGGTTTCAGAAAACTTGAATTGGCATTAGATAATGAACGTAATGCGATCTTGTGTGGTTTTGGAAGTTTTGAATTGGGTTTGGATGATGCATGCAATGCAATTCTGTGTGGTTTTGTAAGTCCTAAATTGGCCTTGGATGATGCACACAATGGAATTCTATATGGTTTTAGAAGACTTGAATTGGCCTTGGATGATGCATGCAATGCAATTTTGTGTGGTTTCAGTAATCGTGAATTAGCCTTGGATGATGCATGCGATGCAATTCTGTGTGGTTTTATAAGTCTTGAATTGGTCTTGCGCACGATGCAGTTCTGTGTGGTTTTAGAAGTCTTGAATTGGCTTTGGATGATGCACACAATGCAATTATATGTGGTTTTAGAAGTCTTAAATTGGCCTTGGCTAATGCATACGATGTAATTATGTATAGTTTCCGAAGACTTGAATTGGCATTGGATGATGCATGTGATGCAATTCTGTGTGTTTTCAGAAGATTTGAATTGGCCTTTGATGATTCACGTGATCCAATTCTGTGTGGTTTTAGAAGTCTTAAATTGGCTTTAGATGATGCATGCAATGCAATTCTATGTGGTTTTAGAAACTTTGAATTGGCCTTGGATGATGCACGTGATGCAATTCTGTGTGGTTTCAGAATACTTGAATTGGCCTTGGATGATGTACACAATGCAATTCTGTATGGTTTCAAAAGTCTTGAATTGGCCTTGGATGATGCATGCGATGCAATTATTTGTGGTTTCAAAACTCTTAATTGGACTTGGATGATGTACGCGGTGCAATTTTGTGTGGTTTTAGAAATCTTAAATTGGCCTAGGTTGAGGCATGCAATGCAATTCTGTGTGGTTTCAGAAGACTTGAATTGACCTTGGATGATGCACGTGATGCAATTTTGTATGGTTTTGGAAGTCTTGAATTGACTTTGGATGATGCATGCGATGCACATCTGTGTGGTTTTAGATGTCTTGAATTGACCTTGGATGATGCATGCGATGCATTTCTGTGTGGTTTAAGAATACTTGAATTGGCCTTGGATGTTGCACGCGATGCAATTTTGTGTGGTTTCAGAAGACTTGAATTGAACTTGGATGATAGATTTGATGGAATTCTATATGGTTTTGGAAGACTTGAATTGGCTATGCATGATGCACACGATGCAATTCTATGTTGTTTTGATAGACTTTCTTTGGCCTTGGATGATGCATGTGATACAATTTTGTGTGGATTCAGAAGACTTGAATTGACCTTGTATGATGCACGGAATGCAATTCTGTTTGGTTTTAGAAGACTTAAATTGGCCCTAGATGATGCATGCAATGCAATTTTGTGTGGTTTCAGAAGACATGAATTCGCCTTGGATGATGCATGCAATGCAATTTTGTGTGGTATTAGAAGTCTTGAATTGACTTTAGATGATGCACGCGATGCAATTCTTTGTGCTTTTGGGAGTCTTGAATTGGCTATGGATGATGCACGCAATGCAATTTTGTGTGGTTTTAGAAGACCTGAATTGGCCTTGATGATGCATGCAATGCAATTTTATGGGGTTTTGGTATTCTTGAATTGGCCTTGGATGATGCATGCAATGCAATTTTTTGTGTTTTAGGTAGTCTTGATTTGACTTTGGGTGATGCATGCAATGCAATTTTGTATGGTTTCAGAAGTCTTGAATTGGCCTTGGATGTTGCATGTGATGAAATTCTGTGTGGTTTAAGAATACTTGAATTGGCCATGGATGATGCACGTGATGCAATTTTGTGTGGTTTTGGAAGACCTGAACTGACCTTGTATGATGCACACGATGCAATTTTGTGTGGTTTCAGAAGACTTGAATTGTCTTGGATGATGCACGCGATGTCATTGTGTGTGGTTTCAGAAGACTTGAACTAGCCTTGGTTGATGCACGTGATGCAATTTTGTGTGGTCTCAGAAAAAGTGAACTGAATTTGGATTATGCATGCTATGCATTTCTGTGTGGTTTCAGAAGAGTTGAACTAGCCTTGGATGATGTAGGTGATGCAATTCTGTGTGGTATTGGAAGAGTTCAATTGACCTTGCATGATGTATGCGATGCAAATCTGTGTGGTTTCAAAAGATTTGAATTGGCCTTGGATGATGCATGTGATGCAATTCTGTGTGGTTTCAGAAGACTTGAATTGGATTTGGATGATGCACGCGATGCAATTCTATGTGGTTTTAGAAGACTTAAATTGACCTTCGATGATGCACACGATGTAATTCTTTGTGGTTTCAGAAGACTTGAATTGGCTTTGGATAATGCATGCGATGCAATTCTTTGTGGTTTCTGAAGACTTGAATTGGCTTTAGATGATGCACGTGATGCAATTCTTTGTGGTTTCTGAAGACTTGAATTGGCTTTAGATGATGCATGTGATGCAATTATGTGTGGTTTTGGAAGACTTGAATTGGCTTTAGATAATGCGTGCGATGCAATTCTGTGTGGTTTTGAAAGACTTGAATTGGCCTTGGATGATGTATGCGATGCAATTCTATGAAACTGGTTTCAGGAGATTTGAATTAGCTTTGGATGATGCATGCGATGCAATTCTATGTGGTTTCCGAAAACTTGAATTAGCCATGGATGATATACGCGATGCAATTCTATGTGGTTTCAAAAGACTTGAATTGGCCTTCGATGATGTACGCGATGCAATTTTGTGTGGTTTCAGAAGACTTGAAATTGTCTTGGATGATGCATGCGATTTAATTTTTTGTTGTTTCAAAAAACTTGAATTGATATTGGATGATGCATGCAGTACAATTCTCTGTGGTTTCAAAAGACTTGAATTGACTTTAGATGATGCACGTGGTACAATTTTTTATGGTTTCAAAAGACTTGAACTATCCTTGGATGATGCACACAATGTAATTTTGTGTGGTTTCGAAAGACATGAATTAACTTTCGATGATGCACGTGACACAATTCTATATTGTTTCAAAAAACTTGAATTAGGCATGGATGATGCACATGTCGCAATTTTGTGTGGTTTCAAAAGACTAGAATTTCCCTTGGATGATGCATGCAACGTTGGATGATCCATGTGACATAATTCTATGTGGTTTTAGAAGACATGAATTGGCTTTGGATGATGCACGTGACGCAATTTTGTGTGGTTTCGAAAGAATTGAATTGGCTTTGGATTATGCACGTGGCACAATTTTGTGTGGTTTCAGAAGACTTGAATTGGCTTTGGATTATGCACGTGGTACAATTCTATGCGGTTTCGAAAGATGAATTGGCCTTAGATGATGCATGCGGTACAATTTTGTGTGGTTTTGAAAGATGAATTGGCCTTGGATGATGCATGCGTTGCAATTCCATGTCGTTTCAGAAGTCTTACTTTGGCATTGGATGATGCACGTGATACAATTCTGTGATTTCGAAAGACTTGAATTAGCCTTGGATGATGCACGCGGTGCAATTCTACGTGGTTTCGAAATACTTGAATTGACCTTGGATGATGCATGCGGCACAATTCTGTGTGGTTTTAGAAGATTTGAATTGGCCTTGGATTATGCACGTGATGCAATTCCGTGTGGTTTCGGAAGATTTGAATTGACTTTGGATAATGCATGCGATGCAATTTTGTGTTGTTTCGAAAGATTTGAATTGACTTTAGATGATGCTCGCGATGTAATTCTCTGTGGTTTTAGAAGAATTGGATTGGAAATGGATGATGAATGAGATACAATTCTGTGTGGTTTTAGAAGATTTGAATTGGCCTTGGCTGATGCATGTGATGCAATTATGTGTGGTTTCAGAAGACTTGAATTGGCCTTGGATGATACAGACTTGAACTAGCCTTGGATAATGCATGTAATGCAATTTTGTGTGGTTTCAAAAGACTTGACCTGGCCTTGGATGATGCATGTAATATGATTTTCTGTGGTTTTAGAAAACTTGAACTAGCCTTTGGATGATGCACACGATTCAATTTTTTGTGGTTTTAGAAGAGGTTAATTGGCCTTGGATGATGCATGCCATGCAATTCTTTGTGGTTTTGGAAGACTTGAACTGGTTTTATATGATTCACGCAATGAAATTCTTCGTGGTTTCAAAAGATTTTAATTGGCCTTGGATAATGCATGAGAAGAAATTATGTGGTTTCAAAAGACTTGAATAGGCCCTGGTTGATGCACGCGATGCAATTCTATGTGGTTTGAGAATACTTGAATTGGTCTTGGATGATGCACGCGATGCAATTCTGTGTAGTTTCAGAGGATTTGAATTGGCCTTGGATGTTGCACACGATGCAATTTTGTCTGGTTTTGGAAGACTTGAATTGGCCTTGAATGATGCACCCAATGCAATTTTATGTGGTTTGAGAAGACTTAAATTGGCTATGCAAGATGCACGTGATGCAATTCTGTGTGGTTTCGAAAGACTTTAATTGGTTTTGGATGATGCATGCGATGAAATTCTATGTGGTTTCGAAAGACTTGAATTGGTTTTGTATGATGCACGTGATGCAATTATTTTTAGTTTTCGAAGATTTGAATTGGCCTTGAATGATGCATGCGATGTAATTTTGTGTCGTTTCAGAAGACTTGGATTGGCCATGGTTGATGCACGCAATGGAATTCTGTGTGGTTTTGGAATTCTTGAATTGGCTTTGGATGATGCACACGATGCAATTCAGTGTGGTTTTGGAAGACTTGAATTGGTCTTGGATGATGCACATGATGCAATTTTGTGTGGTTTCAGAACACCTGAATTGATCTTGGATGATGCACACAATGCAATTTTTTGTGGTTTCGATAGTCTTGAATTGGTATTCGATGATGCACGCAATGTAATTCTTTGTGGTTTCGGTAGTCTTGATTTTGCTTTGGATGATGCACGCGTTGCAATACTATGTGGTTTTTTAAGATTTGAATTAGCCTTGGATGATGCACGCAATGCAATTCTGTGTGGTTTTGGAATATTTGAATTGACTTTGGATGATGCATGCGATGCGATTTTGTGTGGTTTTAGAAGATTTGAATTGGCCTTAGATGATGCATGCGATATAATTCTGTATGTTTTTGGAAATTTTGAATTGGTCTTGGATGATGCATGCGATGCAATTCTCTATGGTTTCAGATGTCTTGAATTGACACTAATGATGCATGCGATGCAATTCTATGTGGTTTCAAAAGACTTGAATTGACCTATCATGATGCACACGATCCAATTCTGTGTCGTTTCGGAAGATTTGAATTAACTTTGGATGATAGATGCGATGCAATACTGTGTGGTTTCGGAAGTCTTGAATTGACTTTGGATGATGCACATGATGCAATTATATGTGGTTTTAGAAGACTTGAATTGGCCTTGGATGATGCACATGATGCACTGACCTTGAATGATGCACGCGGTGCAATTCTTTGTAGTTTCGCAAGACTTGAATTAGACTTGGAGGATGCACCTGATGTAATTCTATGTGTTTCAGAAGACTTGAATTGGCCATGCATGATGCACGCGATGCAATTCTATGTGGTTTTGAAAGATTTAAATTGGCCTTGGATGATGCATGCGATGCAATTCTGTGTGGTTTTGGAAGACTTCAATTGACTTTGAATATTGCCCACGATGCAATTCTGTGTGGTGTCGGAAGACTTGAACGTGATGCAATTCTATGTAGTTTTGAAAGCTTTGAATTGGCCTTAGATGATGCATCTAATTCAATTCTGTATAGTTTTGGAAGACTTGAATTGGCCTTGTTTGCTACACGCGATACAATTGTGTGGTTTTGGAAGACTCGAATTGAATTTGTATGATGCACGCGATGCATTTCTATGTGGTTTTAGAAGAACTAAATTGGGCTTAGATGATGCACGTGATGCAATTATGTATATTTTCGTATGACTTGAAATGGACTTGGATGATGTAGGCGATGCAATTCTATATGGTTTCAGAAGACTTGAATTGGCCTTGGATGATGCATTCGAGACAATTTTGTGTGGTTTCAAAAGATTTAAATTGGCATTGGATGTTGCACTTGATTCAATTTTGTGTGGTTTTAGAAGTCTTGAATTGACATTGGTTGATGCACATTATTCAATTTTGTGTGGTTTGAGAAGTCTTGAATTGACCTTGGGTGATGCACGTGATGCAATTTTGTGTGATTTTAGAAGACTTGAATTGACCATGGATAATGCATACAATGCAATTTTGTGTGGTTTTAGAAGTTTTGAATTGGCCTTGGATGATGCACGCAATGCAATTATGTGTTGTTTTGGAAGACTTGAACTGGCCTTGGATAATGCAAGTGATGAAATTTTGTGGTTTCGGAAGACTTGAACTGGCCTTAGATGATGCATGCGAAGCAATTTTATGTGGTTTCAAAAGACATGAACTGACCTAGCATGATACACACGATGCATTTCTATGTGGTTTCGGAAGACTTGAATTGGCCTTGGATGATGCACGAGATGCAATTTTGTGTAGTTTCGAAATTCTTGAATTGACCTTGGATGATGCACTCGATGCAATTCTGTGTGGAATCAAAAGACTTGAATTGACCTTGGATGATGCACGCGATGCAATTCTGTATGATTTCAGAAGACTTGAACTAGTCTTGGATGATGCATGCGATGCAATTTTGTGTGGTTTTAAAAGACTTGTACTTGCTTTAGATGATGCATGCCATGCAATTCTATGTGGTTTCAAAGGTCTTGAATTGACTTTGGATCATGCACATGATGCAATTCTATGGTTTCAGAAGACTTGAATTAGCCTTGGATGATACACTCGATGCAATTCTGTGTGGTTTTGAAAGACTTGAATTGGCCTTGGATGATGCATGTGATGCAATTTTGTGTTGTTTCGAAAGAATTGAATAGGCCTTGGATGATGCATGCGATGCAATTCTATCTAGTTTTGGAAGATTTGAATTTACCTTGGATTATGTTGGCGATCCAATTTTGTGTCGTTTCAGAAGGCGTGAATTGACCTTGGATGATGCACGCAATATAATTTTGTGTTGTTTCAAAAGACTTGAATTGACCTTGGATGATGTCAGCAATATAATTCTCTATTATTTTTAACGACTTAAATTGGCCTTGAATGATGCACGCGATGCAATTATGTGGGGTTTCAGAAGACTTGAATTGGCCTTGAATGATGCACGCGATGCAATTGTGTGGTTTTAGAAGATATGAATTGGCCTTGGATGATGCATGCGATGCAATTTTGTGTGGTTTCAAAATACTTGAATTGACCTTGAATGATGCATGTGATGCAATTTTGTGTGGTATGGGAAAACTTAAATTGGCCTTGGATGATGCACGTAGTGCAATTCTACGTGGTTTCGAAAGACTTGAACTAGCCTTGGATGATGCACATGATGTAATTTTGTGTAGTTTTGGAAGACTTGAATTGACCTTCAATGATGTCCGTGATGTAATTTTGTGCAGTTTCAGAAGATTTGAACTAGCCTTGGATGATGCACACGATGCAATTTTGTGTGATTCCAGAAGACTTGAATTGGAGTTGGAGGATGCACCTGATGTAATTCTATGTGGTTTCAGAAAACGAATTGGCCATGCATGATGCACACGATGCAATTCTCTGTGATTTCAAAAGGTTTAAATTGGCCTTGGATGATGCATGTGATACAATTTTGTCTGGTTTCAAAAGACTTGAATTGGCCTTGTTTTTGCACGCGATGCAATTTTGTCTAGTTTTGGAAGACTTCAATTTACTTTGGATTATGCACATGATGCAATTTTGTGTGGTTTCGGAAGAATCGAAGACGATGCAATTCTATGTAGTTTCAAAAGGCTTGAAGTGGCCTTAGATGATGCATCTGATTCAATTCTGTATAGTTTTGGAAGACTTGAATTGGCCTTGTTTGATCCACACAATGCAATTTTGTGTGGTTTTAGAATAGTTGAATTGACTTTGTGTGATGCACGCAATGCATTTTTATGTGGTTTTAGAAAACCTGAATTGGGCTTGGACGATGCACGTGATGTAATTATGTATGCTTTCATATGACTTGAAATGGCCTTGGATGATACACGTGATGCAATTCTATATGTTTTCAAAAGACTTGAATTGGCCTTGGATGATGCATTTGAGGCAATTTTGTGTGGTTTCAAAAGATTTGAATTGGCATTGGACATTGCACTTGATTCAATTTTGTGTGGTTTCAAAAGTCTTGAATTGATATTAGTTGATGCACGTGATTCAATTTTGTGTGGTTTTGGAAGTCTTGAATTGATCTTGGGTGATGCACGTGATACAATTCTGTGTGCTTTCAGAAGACTTGAATTTTCCATGGATAATGCATGCAATGCAATTTTGTGTGGTTTTAGAAGTTTTAAATTGGTCTTAGATGATGCACGCAATGCAATTCTGTGTGGTTTCAAAAGACTTGAACTGGCCTTGGATGATGCACGTGAGGAAATTTTGTAGTTTCAGAAGGCTTAACTGGTCTTGGATGATGCACGTGAAACAATTTTATGTGGTTTCAAAAGACATGAACTAGCCTTGGATGATGCACACGATGCATTTCTATGTGGTTTCAGAAGACTTGAATTGGCGTTGGATGATGCACACGATATAATTCTGTGTTGTTTTGAAAGACTTGAATTGACCTTGTATGATGTCGACAATACAATTCTCTATTATTTTGAAAGACTTGAATTGGTTTTAGATGATGCACAGGACACAATTATGTGGGGTTTCAAAAGACTTGAAATGGCCTTGAATGATGCACACGATGCAATTCTGTGTGGTTTCAAAAGACATGAAATTGTCTTGGATGATGCATGTGATGCAATTTTGTGTGGTTTCAAAAGATGTGAATTGCCCTTGTATTATGCACATGATGCAATTTTGTGTGGTATGAGAAAACTTAAATTGGCCTCAGATGATGCATACAGTGCAATTCTACGTGATTTTGGAAGACTTGAACTAACCTTGAATGATGCACATGATGCAATTCTGTGTGGTTTCAAAAGACTTGAATTGACTTTGAATGATGTACATGATGCAATTTTGTGTGGTAAGGGAAAACTCAAATTGGCCTTGGATGATGCACACGGTGCAATTCTACGTGGTTTCAGAAGACTTGAAATAACTTTAGATGATGCACATGATGCAATTCTGTGTGGTTTTGGAAGAGTTGAACTGGCCTTCAATGATGTCCGTGATGCAATTCTGTGTGGATTCAAAAGACTTGAACTGACTTTTGATGATGCACGCGATGCAATTCTGTGTGGTTTTGGAAGACTTGAACTGAACTTCGATGATGCACGTGATGCAATTCTTTGTTGTTTTCAGAGGACTTGAACTGGCCTTGTGTGTTGTAAGCGATGCAATTCTGTGTGGTTTCAGAATGGTTGAATTGGTCAAGGATGATGCATGCAATGCAATTATGTGTGGTTTCAAAATGCGTGAACTGGCGTTGGATAATGCACGTGAGACAATTTTGTGTGGTTTCAGAAGGGTTGAACTAGCTTTGGATGATGCACGCGATGCAATTCTGTGTGGTTTCAGACACAATTGAACTGGCCTTGGATGTTCCACACGATGCAATTCTGTGTAGTTTCAGAAGACTTGAACTGGCCTAATAAGATGATGCACTTGATACAATTCTGTGTGGTTTTGAAAGACTTGTGTTAGAAGATTAATCTTTACTTGGTAAAGGTTATTCTTTAATTGTAATTATTTATTACCTTGTAGGAATATTCCAAAGGAATCCCTACAAGTCTTTTGTCTTTTTGTCATCTCACACATGTGTGAGGATGGCTTATTTTTTAATTCCTTTATTAAGGAATATTTGTAACCACCTCCTTAAGAGGTGACACTTTGCACACACATAGATGAATGGTGGCATTCATTGAGTTGGGAGTTACATTCTAACTCCTTCTTCTCACCTCTACTTATTGAGGTGCCTCTCCTCTCATTCTTCAAGATTCAAGCAAACAAGCTAAGGCTGAAGCTCTCTCTCTCTCTTTGTATTATTCTTTAGGCATTTTGCCTCCATTCATAATATTGGGGTTTTTTCTTGTTTTTTCCCCTTAACAAATTCTTGTGTCTCTCTTGCTTTGGTGGTGCTTCGTTTGGCTACTTCAATCTATTTGGTAATCTCTTTCCTTCAAACATTTGCTCTTTATTAGTACTTTCCATTGCTCTTTTCTATTTCCTTTCATGGTATCAGAGCTTGGTATTACTAATATTTTGTGAGCTATATTGTTGAAGGTTTACCAGATTTTTTAGCACACCATTGGAGACACTCTCAAGAGGAGAAGAAGAGCTAGTGCCTAATCTTGATTGTTCTTTGTCTTCTAACCCTTGTGCAGGAATTTTTTTTATCTAAAGATTTCTAAGTTCTTTGGTTTTCAAATTTCAAATTTGTGCAATATATTTTGCATGCATGATTAATTTATTTATTTTTTGGCATAAAAATTTAAAAACCCTCTAATAAGGGTTATTTTTCAATTTATTTAGAACAGTTCATTAGTTTTGTAATTTTCTTTTTTTTTGCAATATTAAGCTAAATCTGTAAAAATTCACTACATTTTGCAAAAAAATAAATTTTTTTTAGGGCTCTAGCCCTATTTTAACTCAGAATTGATCTTTAATAAATCCAAAAAATCATTTTTAAAAAAAAACCTCTATCAACATAATCAAATATCTTTCTATTTTTTAAAAAATAAAAAATCTGTTAAAATCTTTCTATTTTATTTTAAATCAAAAATCTGTTAAAATCTTTCTATTTAAAAAAGCCCTAACGTTTTCGTTTTCAGAGCTTTTATTTCAAAATAATATTCAAAGTTTTTATAAATAATACAAAAATAAAATATAAATCTTAGGGCTTCTGCCCTTCCAGGTTTCAAACCACTGCTCCGCAGCCTAGCCTCGGCCTTTGCTGCTCCGTCTCGCCACCTAGCCTCGGCTGCTCTGTAGCTTAGCCTCGGCCTTTGCTGCTCCGTCTCGCCGCCTAGCCTCGGCCCTTGCTGCTCCGTCCCGCCGTGCACTTTACCATTGGCATTTGACTCCTTCCTAGCTTTCTTAGTCCACCGCTTTCTGTTTTAAAACTTCGCTTTATTATTTGATAAAACCCTTAAATCTTCCGCTTCCCCTTTTTTCGGCTTCTTTTTAGGCATTTTAATTTTATTCCCGCCCACATTTGTTTCTCCATTCGTTCACCTTCTTTTTTCTAAAATCCTTCGAACCTTTAAGAAACCAAAGGTTTTCAAATAGTTTTTAATACAAAGCTTTAAAATAAAAGAAATAAAAGGTTTTTTTTAAAGATTCGTATCTTTTTAATGAATCTTCTTAAAGCTTTTTCATAAGCTTAAATTCTCCACTTTTTTTTAATACATTGCTTAGTATAAGTTTTTTAAATAAAGGCTTTTATTCTTTCTAAAATTTCGAATAAATTTTTCATAAAGGCTTTTTTTAATTAATTTTAAAAAGTCTTAACTTAGTTCTAAAATATTTATTAATTTAATATTCTTTTAATATCATTTACTTCTTTTTTAAATTCCTTTTTATCATTTTTTTAAAGTAATTTAGTTCAATATTAAAAGAGTTTTTTTTAATATTTAATTCATTCATGAGGGGTATTGTTTTTTAAAGCAAATATTTACAATAGTTTTTCTCATAAAGTTGTCAATTTTTTTATTGTAATCATGTCAACTTTAATTTCTGAAATTAAATTAACTTCTTCTAACTATCATTCTTGGAAAACTCATATATGCTTTATTTTTCGGTTTAAACATCTTTTAGATGTAGCTACAGATCCTAAATCTAAACCAGGTTCGTCTGCATCCAAAGATGAAATCGAAAAATGGAATCTTAAAAATGAGGAAGCCCTTGGCTTCATAGGTATCTCCATGTCACCCGAACTTTATGTTCATATTGGGACATGTACAACTGCCTATGAAGCATGGGACAAACTCAAAACAATTTATGATAGTACAAATGAATCAAGAAAAATTCAAATTCAAGATCAACTTGAAGATTTGAGGTATTCTGATTTTAAATCAATGGATGAATTTTTATTGAAATTTGATGCTTTAAATAGTCAATTGGATGGTTTAGGAGTTAAATTAGATAATCTTAGATTAATTCATCTTATTCTTAAAAAGTGTCTTCCTAGACAATTTCAACAATTCATTACTAATATTCATGCTCAATTAGCTATTCCTTCTTTAGCTACTCAATTAACTTATGATATTTTTCGTGATTTATTAAGACAAGAAGAGGCTAAGTTAATTCAGTTTGGTACTCTTAAGTCTAATGAACATGCTTTCTTATCTAATCATAAGCAAAATTTTAAACCTCATTCTAAACAACAACATTATAATTCCAAACCTCATTATAATAATGGCAATGATCCTAGAAAGTTTAACTCTTCTAAGAAACCACATTGCACTTATTGTAATAAGGATGGTCATTGGCAAAACACTTGTTTTAAAAAGCAAAATGAGAAAAAGCCTATGAAGCAAAATAATCAACAACAAAATAAACCTAATAATAATAAGTTTCAAAATAATGCAAATCAATCTAGACGTGCTTTTACTTGTAGTTCTAATGTTTCTCAACCTCTTGAATGGGTTATTGATTCAGGTGCATCTCAACATGTTACTTCACATAAAGAAGTTTTTGAGTCTATGCAACCTGATATATCAAATGTTCCTCTTCAACTTGCTAATAATCATACTTGTAAAGTAGAAGCAATTGGAGATGTGAATGTTCCTAATGGTAAATTGCATGATGTTTTATATGTTCCTGAATTAAAGACTAACTTACTTTCAGTTGCTAAGCTTTGTCAAGATTATAAAATAGAATTTTACAAAGATATGTGCTATGTTATTGATCCAAAACAAAACAAGGTCATTGCTAATGCTAAATTAGACAATGATAATTTGTTCAAATTTTATGAGTTTTCTCAATCTAGATGCTCTTTAATATCTACCATTGATTTTAATGTTTGGCATGAAAGACTTGGTCATATAAATGCTAACAATATTGCTTTAATGCAAAAGCTTAATATGGTAGATGGATTGCCTAGTATTGTTCCATCTAAAATTGTATGCACAGGATGCATGAGTGGTAAGATGCATAGGGAGCCCTTTCCACATGGTCAATCATGGAGGGCAACTCATAAGTTGCACCTAGTTCATAGTGACCTTTTGGGACCCATGGAGAATAACTCCATCCAAGGATCAAGGTATGCACTTACTTTTGTTGATGATTTTTCTAGAAGAACTTGGATCTATTTTCTTCATAGTAAGGATCAAGTTCTTGATATATTTTCTGAATTTCATAAATTTGTTGAAAGGCAATCTGGTTTTAAACTTAAAATTCTTAGAACTGATAATGGTAAAGAATATGTGAACAATGCTTTTAATAGTTATTTGAAATCATTTGGTATTAAGCATGAGCTAACTATTCCCTATACACCTCAACAAAATGGTGTAGCGGAAAGGAAGCATAGAACTATTGTTGAAATGGCTAGATGTATGTTACATGCTAAAAATATGTCTTATAAATTTTGGGCAGAAGCTATGTTTTGTGCTACTTACATTATTAATAGGACTCCTACTAAAGCTTTAAAGGATATAACTCCTGAAGAAGCTTGGTCTGGTAGGAAGCCCAATCTTAAGCATTTAAGGATTTTTGGTTCAATTGCTTATGTTCACAAACCTAAACAAAAGAGGCAAAAATTAGATGCTAAATCTTCTTATCATATTTTTGTTGGTTATGATGAACATTCTAAAGCTTATAGAGTTTATAATCCTCTTACTAACAAAGTTAAAGTTGCTAGAGATGTATGCATTGCTGAAAATGGTGTTCATGATTGTTCTAAAGTGCATAATATTGATTCTTCTCAAAATAAAGTTATTGTTGTGGAGGATAATCCTCAAGTTGAAACTCCTCTTAACCCTCCTAATGCATCTCTTACTCATAGTGATAGTGATGATGAAAATGTTGAAATTTCTCCTCATGATTCTTCTTCTAGTGATGATACTCCTACATCTAAAAGAATGCCAAAATGGTTTAAAAATTTGTTGCAAGAAAGTGAGGATTATTTAGCTAAAAATCCACCTAAAAGAAGAAAGGCAAATTATTGTAATCATGCTTTGATGTCTAACATTATGAATTCAAATGATCCTCAAACTTATGAACAAGCTAAAGATCAACCTCATTGGCAAAAGGCTATGCAAGAAGAATATGATACTTTAATTGCTAATAATACTTGGGATTTAGTTCCATTACCTCAAGGTAAGAATCTTGTTTCATGCAAATGGTTGTATAAAACTAAGGTTAATGCAAATAATGAAGTTAGCAAGTTTAAAGCTAGATTAGTTGCTAGGGGCTTCTCTCAAGTTGAAGGATTAGATTATAATGAAACATTTGCTCCAGTAGCTAAGATGCCAACCATTAAATTAGTTCTTGCTTTAGCTTCTCATATGCATTGGCCTATTCATCAAATGGATGTTAAAAGTGCATTTTTAAATGGTGATTTACATGAAGAAATTTATATGTCTCAACCTTTGGGTTTCATTAAGGAAGGTAATGAAAATCTTGTTTGCAAATTGAAGAAATCAATATATGGTTTAAAGCAATCTCCTAGAGAATGGTATTCAAAGATCAATGCTTTCTTTTTATCTCAAGGTTTCATTAGAAGTAAAAATGATCCAAATTTATATATTAAGCATAGTGAAGATGATATTGTGATTATTATTTTATATGTTGATGATTTAATTATCACTTCTAGTTCTAACAATTTGATTAGTGATGTTAAGTCTCAACTCAATCAACAATTTCAAATGACTGATTTAGGCCTATTACATTATTTTTTGGGTATGCAAATTTGGCAAACACCTAAAGGTATTTTTATTTCTCAACATAAATATGCTCAAGATCTCTTAGATAGATTTAAAATGAATGATGCAAAGTGTGTTTCTACTCCTTGTGAATTAGGAACTAAATTAATGGTTGATATGGAAACTCCTTTTGTTGATCCTACTTTATATAGGCAATTAGTAGGAAGTTTAAATTATCTAACTCTTACTAGACCTGATATTTCTTATAGTGTTGGATTGGTTTCTAGATTTATGTCTAAACCACAACAAACTCATTTTAAAGTTGCAAAAAGAATTTTAAGATATGTTAAAGGTACTCTTAATCTTGGTCTTTTTTATGATGCAAATTGTGATTTTTCTTTAAAGGGTTATACTGATTCAGATTTAGGAGGTGATCCCAATGATGGGAGATCCACTTGTGGTTATTGTTTCTTTGTTGGATCAGGTGCAATCTCATGGAATAGTAAGAAACAACAATCTACTTCTCTTTGTTCTACAGAAGCTGAATATAAAGGTTGTACAAATGCATCTAAAGAAGCATTATGGTTAAGAAGATTACTTGAAGACTTGGGTCTACCTCCAAAGGATCCTACTCCTTTATATTGTGATAATCAAAGTGCTATTGCTTTGGCAAAGAATCCAATTTTTCATGCAAGGACCAAGCACATTTCTCTTCAACATCATTTCATTAGAGAGCAAATTGAAGACAAGCAAATTTCTCTTTTGTATTGTAAAGGTGAAGATCAAGTTGCAGATATTCTCACCAAAGCTCTTTGTAAAGATAAATTTCTCTTCCATTGTAAAAATCTTGGATTACAACCCATTGAAGGGTTTGATGTAACTTCCCCAAGTAAAGCTTAAGGGGGGATGTTAGAAGATTAATCTTTACTTGGTAAAGGTTATTCTTTAATTGTAATTATTTATTACCTTGTAGGAATATTCCAAAGGAATCCCTACAAGTCTTTTGTCTTTTTGTCATCTCACACATGTGTGAGGATGGCTTATTTTTTAATTCCTTTATTAAGGAATATTTGTAACCACCTCCTTAAGAGGTGACACTTTGCACACACATAGATGAATGGTGGCATTCATTGAGTTGGGAGTTACATTCTAACTCCTTCTTCTCACCTCTACTTATTGAGGTGCCTCTCCTCTCATTCTTCAAGATTCAAGCAAACAAGTTAAGGCTGAAGCTCTCTCTCTCTTTGTATTATTCTTTAGGCATTTTGCCTCCATTCATAATATTGGGGTTTTTTCTTGTTTTTTCCCCTTAACAAATTCTTGTGTCTCTCTTGCTTTGGTGGTGCTTCGTTTGGCTACTTCAATCTATTTGGTAATCTCTTTCCTTCAAACATTTGCTCTTTATTAGTACTTTCCATTGCTCTTTTCTATTTCCTTTCAACTTGAACTAGCATTGGATGATTCACAAAATGCAATTCTATATGGTTTCAAAAGACTTGTATTGGCCTTGCATGAAGCACACCTAGCAATTTTGTGTGGTTTTGGAATGGTTGAACTGGTCAACGATGATGCATGCAATGCAATTCTGTGTGGTTTTTGAAGGCTTGAACTGGCCTTGGATGATGCACGTGAGACAACTTTGTGTGGTTTCAGAAGACTTGAATTGGCCTTAGATGATGCACACGATGCAATTTTGTTTAGTTTCAGAATAGTTGAACTGCCCTTAGATGTTCCATGCGATGCAATTCTGTGTGAGTACGTAAGACTTGAACTGGCCTAAGATGATGCAGGTGATTCAATTCTATGTAGTTTTGGAAGAGTTGAACTTGTCTTGGATGATGCATGCAATGCAATTCTGTGTAGTTTCAGAAGACTTGAACTGGCCTAAGATTATGCACGTGATGCAATTCTGTGTGGTTTTAGAAGAATTGAACTGGCCTTCGATGATGCATGTGATGCAATTCTTTGTGGTTTTGAAAGACTTGAATTGGCTTTGGATAATGCACATGATGCAATTCTATATGGTTTCGAAAGATTTGAACTGGCATTTGATGATGCACGTGATTCAATTCTCTCTGGTTTCGAAAGATTTGAGGGTAAAAGTACAAAGCTGTATAACACTTTTGACCAACTTATCAACACAACTAAATTTAAGTATTTATAACTAAAAATTGATTTTGGTCAAACATATGAAATAGTAAGATTAATTTTAGCTAATTTAAATACTTCCACAACTTTTTCAACTAAAATTGTTGGCTAAAAGTATATGTAGCACCACTGTGAGGTCAATTTATCAAATAAATAAAATTATTTGAAAAACTTGACGTTTCAAAAATTCCTACTTATGTATATAACATTTTTACTAAAAAATATATAAAAATACCCTTTTTTACATCCATAAGTGTAGTTTTCAAAAATATATTTATCAAAATTAAAAAAAAATTATATCCATGCATAGTTAAAATAATTTAATTAAAAATAAAAACATAAAATATACTAAAAAATACACATTTAACTAGTTTACATCATTTCAAAATTCAAAATATATATGCCACATTTTAGTGATTCAAGTTTAAATTTGCATCAATGTTGGCCATTTCTTTTATAAAGTGTGACACAACTTTGTGCTTTTACCCTTGAACAAACTTTGGATGATGCAAGTGATGAATTTCAGTCTGGTTTCAGAAGACTTGAACAAATTTTGGATGATGCAGGTGATGCAATTGTGTGGTTTTGGAAGACTTGAATTGACTTCGGATGATGCATGCGATGCAATTCTGTGTGGTTTTAGAAGTCTTGAATTGACTTTGGATGATGCACGCGATACATCTCTATGTGGTTTCAAAAGATTTGAATTGGCCTTGGATAATGCATGTGATGCAATTCTGTGTGGTTTTAGAAGACTTGAATTGGCCTTAGATGATGCACACGATGCAATTCTATGTGGTTTCAGAAGACTTGAACTAGTCTTAGATAATGCACATGATGCAATTATGTGTGGTTTCAGAAGACTTGAATTGACGTTGGATCATGCAAGTGATGTAATTTTGTGTGGTTTCAAAAGACTTGAAATGGCCTTGGATGATACACACGATGCAATTATGTGTGGTTTTGGAAGACTTAAATTGGCCTTGGATGATGGACGTGATGCAATTCTAGATGGTTTCAAAATATTTGAACTAGTCTTGGATGATGCACGAAATGCAATTTGGTGTGGTTTCGGAAGAGTTGAACTAATTTTGGATGATGCACGTGATACAATTTTTTGTGGTTTCGAAAGACTTGAACTAGCATTGGATGATGCACGTTATGCAATACAGTGTGCTTTTGAAAGACTTGAACTGACCTTGGATGATGCACACAATCCAATTCTATGTGGTTTTGGAAGACTTGATATAGCCTTGGATGATGCATGTGATGCAATTCTGAGTGGTTTGAGAAGACATAAATTGGCCTTGAATGATGCACACAATGTAATTCTATGTGGTTTTGGAAGATTTGAATTGGCCTTAGATGATGTACGCAGTGCAATTCTACATGGTTTCGGAAGACTAGAACTGACATTGGATGATACACATGATGCAATTTTGTGTAGTTTCAGAAGACTTGAACTTGCCTTGAATGATGCACGCAATGCAATTATCAGTGGTTTTGGAAGACTTTAACTAGCCTTGGATATGCACGTGATGCAATTCTCTGTGGTTTTGAAAGACTTGAAATGGTTTTAGATGATGAACGTGATGCAATTCTGTATGTTTTTAGAAGAATTGAACTGGCCTTGGATGATGCATGCGATGCAATTCTAGGTGGTTACGGAAGACTTGAATTGGCCTTTGATGACACAAGCAATACAATTCTGTGTTGTTGAAGAAGACTTGAACTGGCCTTGGATGATACACGTGATGTTATTTTGGGTGGTTTTAGAAGACTTGAATTGTTGTTGGATGATGCACGTGATGTAACTCTGTGGTTTTGGAAGATTTTAATTGGCCTTGGATGATGCACGCGATGCTCTTCAGTGGTTTCGAGAGACTTGAATTGGCCTTGGATAATGCACGCGATGCAATTCTATGTGGTTTCAGAAGATTTGAATCGATCTTGGATGATGTATGTGATACAATTTTGTGTGCTTTCAAAAGACTTGAATTGGCTTTGGATGCTGCACACGATGCAATTCTGAGTGGATTCAAAAGTCTTGAACTAACCCTAGATGATGTATGCGATACAATTCTGTGTGGTTTTGAAAGACTTGAAATTGGATTAGACGATGCAAGCGATGCAATTCTATGTGGTTTAGAAGATTTAAACTGGGTTTGCATGATGCATGCAAGAAAATTCTATGGTTTCAGAAGATTTCAATTGGTTTTGGATATGCACATTATGCAATTTTGTGTGGTTTTGGAAGACTTGAACTGGCCTTGGATGATGCATGCGATGCAATTTTGCGTGGTTTCAGAAAACTTGAACTCGCATTGGTTGATGCACGCAGTGCAATTCTGTGTGGTTTTGGAAGACTTGAACGTCTATTGGATGATGCACATGATGTAATTCTGTGTGGTTTAAAAAGACTTGAATTGACATTGGATGATGCATGTGATGCAATTCTATGTGTTTTCGAAAGACTTGAATTGGCCTTGGATGATGCATGAGATGCAATTCTACGTGGTTTCAAAAGACTTGAATTGGCATTGGATGATGCACGTGATGCAATTCTGTGTGGTTTCGAAAGACTTGAACAGGACTTGGATGATGTGTACGATGCAATTTTGTGTGGTTTCAAAGGACTTGAACTAGCCTTGGATGATGTATGTGATGCAATTCTACGTGTCTTTGACAGAGTTGAATTGACTTTGGATGATGTACGCGATGCAATTCTGTGTGGTTTTGGAAGACTTGAACCAGTCTTAGATAATGCACGCGATGCAATTTTGTGTGGTTTCAGAAGACTTGAACTGGCCTTGGATGCTGCACGCGATGTTGTTCAATGTGGTTTCAGAAGACTTGAACTAGCCTTTCATGATGCATGCCATGAAATTCAGTTTGGTTTCAGAAGGGTTGAACTGGTGTTGGATAATGCACGTGATGCAATTCTGTGTAGTTTCAGATGACTTGAACTGACCTTGGATGATGCATGCGATTCAATTTTGTGTGGTTTAGAAGACTTGAGCTGGCCTTGGATGATGCATGCGATGCAATTCTGTGTGGTTTTAGAAAACTTGAACTGGCGTTGGAGGATGCACGTGATGCAATTCTGTGTGGTTTCAGAAGACTTGAACTGGCCTTCGATGATGCACACGATGCAATTCTGTGTGGTTTTAGAAGAATTCAACTAGCCTTGGATGATGCATACGATGCAATTTTGTGTGGTTTTAGAAGATTTCAGTTGGTCTTGGTTGATGCACGCGGGTGCAATTTTGTGTGGCTTCAGAAGACTTGAACTAGCCTTGGATGATGCACATGATGAAATTCTACGTGGTTTTGGAAGACTTGAACTGGCATTGGATGATGCACGCGGTGTAATTCTGCGTGGTTTCAAAAGACTTGAATTGCTCTTGGATGATACACGCGATGTAATTCTGTGTGGTTTTAGAAGACTTGAACTAACATTGGATGATGCATGTGATGCAATTTTGTGTGGTTTCAAAAGACTTGAATTGGCTTTGGATGATGCACGCAATGCAATTTTATGTGGTTTCAGAAGACTTGAATTAGTATTGGATGATGCATGTGATGCAATTTTGTGTGGTTTCGAAAGACTTGAACTGGACATGGATGAGGTACGTAATGTAATTCTATGTGATTTCTTAAGGTTTGAACTAGCCTTGGATGATGCATGTGATGCAATTCTATGTGGTTTCGGAAGACTTGAACTAGCCTTAGATGATGCATGCGATGTAGGTCTGTGTGATTTCATAAGACTTGAACTATCCTTGACTAGTGCACGTAATGCAATTATGTGTGGTTTCAAAAGATTTGAACTGGTCTTGGAGGATACACGTGGTACAATTCTGTGTAGTTTCAGAAGGCTTGCACTAGCCTTGTATGTTGCACGTGATGCAATTTTGTGGTTTCGGAAGACTTGAACTGACCTTGGATGATGCACGCGATGCAATTGTATGTGGTTTCAGAAGACTTAAACTCACCTTGGATGATGCATGCCATGCAATTCTGTGTGGTTTCAAAAGGCTTGAATTGGTCATTTATAATGTACATGATGCAATTCAGTATGGTTTTAGAAGAGTTGAATTGATGTTGGATGATGCATGCGATGCAATTCTGTGTGGTTTTGAAAGAGTTGAGCTAGTTTTGGATGATGCACACAGTGTAATTCTGTGCGGTTTCGGAAGAGTTGAACTGGCTTTCGATGATGCACATGATACCATTTTGTGTGGTTTTGGTAGACTTGAACTGACCTTGGATGATGCACATGATGCAATTTTGTGTGGTTTCAGAATATTTGAACTAGCCTTGGAGGATGCACGCGATGCAATTTTGTGTGGTTTTAAAAAACTTGAACTAGCCTTTGAAGATGCATGTAATACAATTCTGTTTAGTTTTAGAAGATTTGAATTGGCTTTGGATGATGCACGCTATGCAATTCTGCATGGTTTCAGAAGACTTGAATTGGTCTTGGATGGTGCATGTGATGCAATTCGGTGTGGCTTTAGAATACTTGAACTGGCCTTGGATGATGCATGCGATGCAATTTTGCCTGGTTTTGAAAGACTTGAAGTAGCATTGGATGATACATGCGATGCAATTCTGCGTAGTTTTGGAGAACTTGAACTTTTTTCAATGATGCACGCAATGCAATTCCGTGTGGTTTCAGAAGACTTGAATTGACCTTGGATAATGCACATGATGCAATTTTGTGTAGTTTCAAAAGACTTGAATTGGTCTTGGCTAATGTAGGGGAGGCAATTTTGTGTAGTTTTGGAAGACTTGAATTGGCCTTAGATGATGCATGTGATGCAATTAAGTTTGATTTCATAAGACTTGAACTAGTCTTTGATGATGCATGCGATGCAATTCTGTGTGGTTTTGTAAGACTTGAACTAGGCTTGGATGATACACGTGATGCAATTTTGTGTGGTTTTGAAACACCATCAATGGAATTTTGTGTGGTTTCGGAAGACATGAACTGGCATTGGATGATGCATGCGATTCAATTCTGTGTGGTTTCAGAATACTTGAATTGGCTTTGGATGATGCACGCGATGCAATTCTATGTGGTTTCAGAAGAGTTGAGCTGGCCTTGGATGATGCATGCGATGCAATTCTGTGCAGTTTCGGAGGACTTACACTAGCCTTGGATGATGCACATGATGCAATTCTATGTGGTTTTGAAAGACTTGAACTAGTCTTCAATGATGGGCACGATGTAATTTTTTTTTTTTTCGAAAGACTTGAACTAGCCTTAGATAATGCAGGCGATGCAACTGTGCGATTTTAGAAGACTTAAACTGGCCTTGGATTTTGCACGCAATGCAATTCTGTGTGTTTTTGAAAGATTTGAGGGTAAAAGTACAAAGCTGTGTCACACTTTCGACCAACTTATCAGCACAACTAAATTTAAGTATCTCTAAATAAAGATTAATTTTGGTCGAACATATGATCTAGTAAGATTCATTTTAGTTAACTTAGATACTTTCACAAATTTTTCAACTAAAATTGTTGGCTAAATATATAATGAGTACCACTTTGAAACCAATTTACCAAAGAAATAAAATTATTTGAAAAACTTGACGTTTCAATAACTCCTACTCATGTAAATAACATTTTTTTTAAAATATAAAAATACCATTTTTTAGATCCATAAGTGTAGTTTGCAAGAATATATTTATCAAAATTGAAAAAAATATATTCATGCACTAAAGTTTAAAGTAATAAATATACACAAAAAATGTGAAAGAAAAAAAATTACTATAAAAATTTTGACGTCTCATGTAACTTCAATTTTCAACAATTTATCAACAATTAAATTATAGTGTTAATTTATTAAAAATTAGTTTAAAATAGTTTTTTAATTTTTTTAAAAAATAAAAACATAAAATATACTAAAAAATACACATTTAACTAATTTATATTATTTCAAAATTCAAAATATATATGCCACTTTTTATTGATTTGAGTTTAAAGTTGGATTAGTGTTGGTCATTTCCTTTATAAAGTGACACAAATTTTAGCTTTTACCCTTGAACTGGGTTTTGATGATGCACATGATGCATTTATGTGTAGAAGACTTCAACTAGCTTTGAATGATGCACACAATGCAATTCTTTGTGGTTTTAGAATACTTGAACTGGCCTTAGATGGTGCACGCGATGCAATTCTGTGTGGTTTTAAAAGACTTGAACTGGTCTTGGATGATGTCCGCGATTTAATTTTCTGGTTTAAGAAGAGTTGAACTAACCTTGTATGATGTACATGATACAATTTTGTGGTTTTGAAAGACTTGAATGTGGCTTGGATGATGCACGTGATGCAATTTTGTGTGGTTTTGGATGATTTAAACTGGCTTTGGATGATGCATGCAAGAAAATTCTGTGTGGTTTCGAAAGACTTGTATTGGTCTTGGATGATGCATGTGATGCAATTTTGTGTGGCTTCAAAAGACTTGAACTGGCCTTGGATGTTGCACGAGATGCAATTTTGTGTGGTTTCAGAAGATTTGAATTGGCTTTGGATGATGCCCACGGTGCAATTCTGCGTGGTTTCAGAATATTTGAACTGTTATTGGATGATGCACATGATTCAATTATGTGTAGCTTCAAAAGACTTGAATTGACATTGGATGATGCATGTGATGCAATTATATGTGATTTTGAAAGACTTGAATTGTTCTTGGATGCAATGCAATTCTATGTGGTTTTAGAAGACATGAACTGGCATTGGATGATGTAGGTGATGCAATTTTGTGAGTTTTTGTAAGTCTTGAACTAGACTTGGATGATATATGCAATGCAATTTTGTGTGGTTTTAAAAGACTTGAATTAGCCTTGGATCATGCACGCGATGCAATTCTACTTGTTTTTGATAGAGTTGGACTGGCCTTGGATGATGCATGCGATGCAATTTTGTGTGGTTTTGGAAGACTTGAATTGGCCTTGGATAATGCATGTGATGCAATTCTGTGTGGTTTCAGAAGACTTGAACTGGCCTTGGATGATGCATGCAATGTAATTCAGTGTGGTTTCGAAAGACTTGAATTGGCTTTTGATAATGCACACGATGAAATTCGATGTGGTTTTAGAAAAGTTGAATTGGTGTTGGATGATGCACGTGATGCGATTTTGTGTAGTTTCAGAAGACTTGAACTGGCCTTGGATGATGCACGCGATACAATTCTATGTGGTTTTGGAAGACTTGAGAGCTGGCTTTGGATGATGCACGCGATACAATTCTATGTGGTTTTAGAACACTTGAACTGGGGTTGGAGGATACACACAATGCAATTTTGCATCATTTCAGAAGACTTGAACTAGCCTTCAATAATGCATGCGATGCAGTTCTGTGTGGTTTTGGAAGAATTGAACTGACTTTGGATGATGCACATGATGCAATTCTTTGTGGTTTCAGAAGACTTGTCTTGCTCTTGGATGATGCACATGGTGCAATTTTGTGTGGCTTCAGAAGACTTGAACTAACCTTGGATGATGCACATGATGCAATTTTATGTGGTTTTGGAATACTTGAACTGGCATTGGATGATGCATGCAGTGCAATTCTATGTGGCTTCAGAAGACTTGAACTGCTCTTAGATGATGCATGTGATGTAATTCTGTGTGGTTTTTAGAAGATTTGAACTAGAATTGGATGATGCACGTGATGCAATTATGTGTGGTTTTAAAAGACTTGAATTGGCCTTAGATGATGCATGCAATGCAATTCTATGTGGTTTCAGAAGACTTGAACTAAAATTGGATGATGCATGTGATGCAATTCTCTGTGGTTTCAAAAGACTTGAACTGTACTTGGATGATGTACGCGATGCAATTCTATGTGGTTTCAGAAGACTTCAACTAGCCTTGCATGATGCACGCGACGCAATTCTATGTGGTTTTAGAAGACTTGAACTAGCCTTGGATGATGCTCCCGATGCAATTCTACGTATTTTCGACAGAGTTGGATTGGCATTGGATGATGCATGCGATGCAATTCTGTGTGGTTTCAGAAGATTTGAACTGGCTTTGGATGAAGCACACGATGCAATTCTGTGTGGTTTCAGAAGACTTGAATTGGTCTTGGATGATGCACACAGA
Source organism: Sequoia sempervirens (assembly GCA_007258455.2). Lineage (NCBI taxonomy): Eukaryota > Viridiplantae > Streptophyta > Pinopsida > Cupressales > Cupressaceae > Sequoia > Sequoia sempervirens. The sequence goes on along the minus strand of VDFB02282289.1, from coordinate 123,214 downwards.
GCAATTTTGTGTGGTTTCAGAAGACTTGAATTGGCCTTGGATGATGCACACGATACAATTTTACGTGGTTTTCGAAGACTTGAACTGGCATTAGATGATGCACATGGTGCAATTCTATGTGGTTTCAGAAGACTTGAACTACTCTTAGATGATGCACATGATGTAATTCTGTGTGGTTTTTAGAAGACTTGAACTAGCATTGGATGATGCATATGATTCAATTCTGTGTGGTTTCAAAAGACTTGAATTGGCCTTGGATTAAGTATGTGATGCAATTCTATGTGGTTTCAGAAGACTTGAACTGGAATTGGATGATGCATGTGATGCAATTTTGTGTGGTTTCAAAAGACTTGAACTAGACTTGGATGATGTACATGTTGCAATTCTATGTGGTTTCAGAAGACTTGAACTGGCCTTGGATATTGCACGTGATGCAATTTTGTGTGGTTTTAAAAGACTTGAATTGACCTTGGATGATGCACGCGATGCAATTCTATGTGGTTTCAGAAGACTTAAACTCACTTTAGATGATACACGCGATGCAATTCCATGTGGTTTCAGAAGACTTGAACTGACCTTTTATAATGGATGTGATGCAATTTGGTGTGGTTTCAAAAAAGTTGAACTGATGTTTGATGATGCAATTTTATGTGGTTTTAGAAGAGTTGAACTGGTTTTGCATGATGCACACGGTGTAATTTTGTGTGGCTTCAAAAGAGTTGAATTGGCCTTGGATGATGCACGTGATGCCATTTTGTGTGGTTTTGGAATACTTGAATTGGCCTTGGATGATGCGTGTGATGCAATTCTATGTGGTTTCAAAACACTTGAGGGTAAAATTACAAAGTTGTCACACTTTCTGCCAACTTATCAATACAACTGAATTTAATTATTTCTATGTAAAAATTAATTCTGGTCAAACATATGATCTAGTAAGATTCATTCTAGCTAACTTGGATACTTTCACAATTTTTTCAACTAAAATTGTTGGCTAAAAATATAATGAGCACCACTTTGAAACCAATTTAGCAAAGAAATAAAATTATTTGAAAAAATTGACATTTCAATAACTCCTACTCATTTGAATAACATTTGTTTTTAAATGTAAAATTAGTCTTTCTTAGATCCATAAGTGTAGTTTGCACAAATATATTTATCAAAATTGAAAAAAATGTTTCCATGCACTAAAGTTTCAAGTTATAAATTATATATACACAAAAAATGTGAAAGAAAGAAAAAAAAATTACTATAGAAAGTTTGACATCTCATGTAACTTCATTTTTTAGCAATTTATCAACAATTAAAATTATAGTGTTAATTTATTAAAACTAGTTTAAAATAATTTTTTAATTTTTTTAAAAAATAACAACATAAAATATATTGAAAAATACCCATTTAACTAATTTATATTATTTCAAAATTCAAAATATATAAGCCACTTTTTAGTGATTCGAGTTTAAACTTGGATCAGTGTTGGTCATTTCCCTTATAAAGAGAGACACAAATTTGTGCTTTTACCCTTAAATTGGCCTTAGATGATGCACGTGATGCATTTCTGTGTAGAAGACTTGAACTAGCTTTGAATGATGCACAAGATGCAATTCTATGGGGTTTCAAAAGACTCGAACTAACCTTGGATGATGCACGTGATGCAATTCTGTGTGGTTTCGTAAGACTTGAATTGGCTTTAGATGATGCACGCAATGCAATTTTGTAGTTTTAGAAGACTTAAACTGGTATTGAACGATGCATACGATGCAATTCTGTGTGGTTTCGAAAGATTTAAACTAACCTTTGATGATGCACACGATGCAATTCTGTGTGGTTTCAGAAGACTTGAACTGGCTTTGGATGATGGACGCGATGTATTTCTCTGTGGTTTCAAAAGACTTGAATTGGCCTTAGATGATGCATGCAATGCATTTTTGTGTGGTTTCAAAAGATTTAAACTGGCTTTGGATGATACATGCAATTTTTTTTGTGTAGTTTCAAGACTTGAATTAGTCTTGGATGATGCACGTGATGCAATTTTGTGTGGCTTCGGAAGACTTGAAATGGCCTTCGATGATGCATACAATGCAATTTTGCGTGGTTTCGGAAGACTTGAACTGGCATTAGATGATGCATGCAGTGCATTTTTGCATGGTTTCAGAAGACTTGAACTACTATTGAATGATGCACGTGATGCAATTCTGTGTGGTTTTAGAAGACTTGTACTAGCATTAGATGATGCAAGCAATGCAATTCTATGTTTTTTTGAAAGACTTGAATTGGCCTTGGATGATGCACTCGATGCAATTTTGTGGTTTTAGATGACTTGAACTGACATTAGATGATGCACATGATGCAATTCTGTATGGTTTTGTAAAACTTGAACTAGACCTAGATGATGTACGCAATGCAATTTTTTGTGGTTTTAGAAAGACTTGAACTAGCCTTGGATGATGCACGTGATGCAATTCTACGTGTTTTTTATAGAGTTGGATTGGCCCTGGATGATGTACGCGAATCAATTCTACGTGTTTTTGACAAAGTTGGACTCGCCTTGGATGATGCACGCGATGCAATTCTGTGGGGTTTTGAAAAACTTGAACTAGCCTTGGGTAATGCACACGATACAATTTTTTGTGGTTTCAGAAGACTTGAACTGGCTTTGGATGATGCACGCAATGCAATTTAGTGTGGTTTCAGAAGACTTGAATTGACTTTTGATGATGTACGTGATGAAATTTGGTGTGGTTTAAAAAGAGTTGAATTGGTGTTGGATGATCCACACAATGCAATTTTGTGTAGTTTCAGAAGACTTGAACTAGCCTTGGATGATACATTTCTGTTTGGTTTCAAAATACTTGAGGTGGCCTTGGATGATGCACGTGATGCAATTCTGTGTGGTTTTAGAAGACTTGAATTGGTGTTGAAGGATGCATGCGATGCAATTCTGTGTGGTTTTGGAAGACTTGAACTGGCCTTCGATGATGCACGCGATGCAATTCTGTGTGGTTTTGGAAGAATTGAACTGGCTTTGGATGATGCACACCATGCAATTCAATGTGGTTTCAAAAGACTTGAATTGGTCTTGGATGATGTATGCAGTGCAATTTTGTGTGGCTTTAGAAGACTTGAACTGGTCTTGGATGATGTAAATGATGCAATTTTGAGTGGTTTTGGAAGACTTGAACTAGCATTGGATGATGCACGTGGTGCAATTCTGCGTGGTTTTGGAAGACTTGAACTGCTCTTAGATGATGCATGTGATGTAATTTTGTGTGGTTTTAGAAGACTTGAATTGGCATTGGATGATGCAAGCGATGCAATTTTGTGTGGTTTCAAAATACTTGAATTGGCCTTGGATGATGCACCGATGCAATTCTATGTGGTTTTTGGAGACTTGAACTTGCATTGGATGATGCATGTAATGCAATTTTGTGTGGCTTCGAAAGACTTGAACTGGACTTGGATGATATACATGATGCAATTCTATGTGGTTTTAAAAGATTTGAACTATCCTTGGTTTATGCAAGTGATGCAATTCTCTGTAGTTTCAGAAGACTTGAACTGACTTTTGATGATGTACGTGATGCAATTTTGTGTGGTTTCAGAAGACTTGAACTAGCTTTGGATGATGCACACAATACAATTCTGTGTGATTTTAGAAGACTTGAACTATTCTGGATTAGTGCATGCAATGCAATTCTGTGTGGTTTCAAAAAACTTGAACTGACCTTAGAGGATGCTCGTGGTGCAAATCTGTGTGGTTTCAAAAGGCTTGAACTGACCTTGGAGGATGCACGTGGTGCAATTCTGTGTGGTTTCGAAAGACTTGAACTGGCCTCAGATGATACACGCGATATTATTCATTGTGGTTTTGGAAGACTTGAACTATTGTTGGATAATACATGCGATGCAATTCAATGGTTTCAGGAGACTTGAATTGGCTTTGGATGATGCATGCGATGCAATTCTATGTGGTTTTAGAAGATTTGAATCAGCTTTGGATCATGTACGCGATGTAATTTTGTGTGCTTTCAGAAGACTTGAATTGGCTTTGGAGGATGCATGCGACACAATTCTGTGTGTTTTCGGAAGACTTGAACTGGCCTTGGATGATGTACGCGATACAATTTTGTGTGGTTTCAAAAGACTTGAACTTTTCTTGGATGATGCACGCAATGCAATTGTGTGTGGTTTAAAAAGATTTAAACTGGCTTTGGATGATGCACGCAAAGAAATTTTGTGTGGTTTTAGAAGACTTCAATTGGTCTTGGATGATGCACGTGATGCAATTGTGTGGCTTCAGAAGACTTGAACTGGCCCTGGATGATACACGTGATGTAATTGTGCATGGTTTCAAAAGACTTGAACTGATGATGTATGCGACTTGAATTGGCCTTTGATGATGTATGCGACGAAATTTGGTGTGGTTTAAGAAGAGTTGAATTGGTGTTGGATGATGCACGCAATGCGATTCTATGTAGTTTCAGAAGACTTTAACTGGCCTTGGATGATGCAATTCTATGTGGTTTCGAAAGACTTGAGTTGGCCTTGGATGATGCACGTGATTCAATTTTGTGTGGTTTCAGAAGACTTGAATTGGCGTTGGAGGATGCATGCGATGCAATTTTGTGTGGTTTTGGAAGACTTGAACTGGCCTTCTATGATGCATGCAATGCAATTCTGTGTGGTTTCGAAAGAATTGAATTGGCTTTGGATGATGCACACCATGCAATTCAATGAGGATTTAGAAGACTTGAATTGGTCTTGGATGATGTACGTGGTGCAATTTTGTGTGGCTTTAGAAGACTTGAATTGATCTTGGATGATGCAAATGATGCAATTTTGCATGTTTTTGGAAGACTTGAACTAGCATTGGATGATGCACGCAATGCAATTTTGCGTGGTTTTAGAAGACTTGAACTGCTCTTAGATGATGCATGTGATGTAATTCTGTGTGGTTTTAGAAGACTTGAATTGGCATTGGATGATGCAAGCGATGCAATTCTGTGTGGTTTCAAAAGACTTTAATTGGCTTTGGACATTGCACACAATGCAATTCTATGTGGTTTTTGGAGACTTGAACTGGCATTGGATGATGCAAGCAATGCAATTCTGTGTGGTTTCAAAAGACTTTAATTGGCTTTGGATATTGCACACAATACAATTCTATGTGGTTTTTGGAGACTTGAACTTGCATTGGATGATGCATGTAATGCAATTCTGTGTGGTTTCGAAAGACTTGAACTGGACTTGGATGATGTACACGATGCAATTCTATGTGGTTTCAAAAGACTTGAACTAGCCTTGGATTATGCAAGCGATGCAATTCTCTGTGGTTTCAGAAGACTTGAATTGGTCTTTGATGATGTACGTGATGCAATTCTGTGTGGTTTCAAAAGACTTGAACTAGCTTTGGATGATGCACACAATACAATTCTGTCTGATTTCAGAAGACTTGAACTATTCTGGGCTAGTGCACACAATGCAATTTTGTGTGGTTTCAAAAGACTTGAACTGACCTTGAAGGATACACATGGTGCAAATCTATGTGGTTTTGAAATACTTGAACTGACCTTGGAGGATGCATATGGTGTAATTTTGTGTGGTTTCAGAAGACTTGAATTGGACTTGGATGATACATGCGATATTATTCATTGTGGTTTTAGAAGACTTGAACTATAGTTGGATAATGCACACGATGCAATTCAATGGTTTCAGGAGACTTGAATTGGCTTTGGATGATGCACACAATGCAATTCTATGTGGTTTCAGTAGATTTGAATCAGCCTTGGATGATGTACACGATGCAATTTTGTGTGCTTTCAGAAGACTTGAATTGGCTTTGGATGATGTATGTGATGCAATTCTGTGTGGTTTTGGAAGACTTGAACTGGCCTTAGATGATGTACGCGATGCAATTCTGTGTGGTTTCAAAAGACTTGAACTTGTTTTGGATGATGCACGCGATGCAATTGTGTGTGGTTTCAGAAGATTTAAACTGGCTTTGGATGATGCATGCAAGGAAATTTTGTGTGGTTTTAGAAGACTTCAATTGGTCTTGGATGATGCATGTGATGCAATTGTGTGGCTTCAGAAGACTTGAATTGGCCTTGGATGATATACATGATGTAATTCTGCGTGGTTTCAGAAGACTTGAACTGACATTGGATGATGCATGCGGTGCAATTCTGTGTGGTTTCAGAAGACTTGAACTGCTATTACATAATGCACGTGATGCAATTCTGTGTGGTTTCGGAAGACTTGAACTGCTATTAGATAATGCACGTGATGCAATTCTGTGTGGTTTCAGAAGACTTGAACTAGCATTGAATGATGCACACAATACAATTCTATGTGGTTTTAAAAGACTCGAATTGGCCTTGAATGATACATGCGATGCAATTCTATGTGGTTTTAGATGACTTGAACTGGCATTGGATGATGCATGTGATGCAATTCTGTGTCATTTCAAAAGACTTGAACGTGACTTGGATGATGTATGCAATGCAATTGTGTGTGGTTTCGGAAGACTTGAACTAGCCTTGGATGATGGACATGATGCAATTCTACGTGTTTTCGACAGAGTTGAATTGACCTTGGATGATGCACACAATGCAATTCTGCGTGGTTTGGGAAGAAACTAGCTTCGGATAATGCACACAATGCAATTTTGCGTGGTTTTAAAAGGCTTGAACTGGTCTTGGATGATGGCCACGATGCAATTTAGTGTGGTTTTAGAAGACTTGAATTGGCCTTTGATGATGCACACGATGAAATTCGGTGTGGTTTTAGAAGAGTTGAATTCGTGTTGAATGATGTAGGTGACGCAATTCTCTGTAGTTTCAGAAGACTTGAACTAGCCTTGGATGATGCATGCAATGCAATTTTGTGTGGTTTTGGAAGAATTGAGCTGACTTTGGATGATGCACGTGATGCAATTCTGCATGGTTTTGGAAGACTTGAACTGGCTTTGGATAATGCACATGATGCAATTCTGTGTGGTTTCAAAAGACTTGAACTGACCTTGGATGATGTCTATGATGCAATTCAGTTTGGTTTCAGAATACTTGAATTGGCCTTTGATGATCCACTCGATGAAATTCGGTGTGGTTTCAGAAGAGTTGAATTGGTGTTGGATGATGCACGCGATGCAATTCTGTGTAGTTTCAGAAGACTTGAACTGGTCTTGGATGATGCACGCGATGCAATTTTGTTTGGTTTTGGAAGACTTGAGCTAGCTTTGGATGATGCACGCGATGCAATTCAGTGTGGTTTCAAAAGACTTGAACTGGCGTTGGAGGATGCACGTGATGCAATTCTGTGTGGTTTCAGAAGACTTGAACTGGCCTTTGATGATGCACGCGATGCAATTCTATGTGGCTTCAGAAGAATTGAACTGACTTTAGATGATGCACATTATGCATTTCTGTGTGGTTTTGGAAGACTTGAATTGGTCTTGGATGGTACACGCGTTGCAATTTTGAGTGGCTTCAAAAGACTTGAATTGACCTTGGATGACACACATGATGTAATTTTGTGTGGTTTTGGAAGATTTGAATTGACATTGGATGATGCACACAGTGAAATTCTTCGTGGTTTCAAAAGACTTAAGTTGGTCTTTGATGATGCACGTGATGTAATTCTATGTGGTTTCAGAAGACTTGAATTGACATTGGATGATGCATGCGATGCAATTCTATGTGGTTTCAAAATACTTGAATTGGCCTTGGATGATGCACGTGATGGAAGTCTATGTGGTTTTGGAAGACTTGAACTGACATTGGATGATGCATGTGATGCAATTCTATGTGGCTTCAAAAGACTTGAACTGGACTTTGATGATGTACGCGATGCAATTCTATGTGGTTTCAGAAGACTTGAACTAGCATTGGATGATGCACGCAATGCAATTCTGTGTGGTTTCAGAAGACATGAACTATCCTTAGATGATGCACACGATGCAATTTTGTGTGATTTCAGAAGAGTTGAACTATCCTTGGCTAGTGCAAGCAATGCAATTCTGTGTGGTTTTGAAATACTTGAACTGGCCTTGGAGGATGCATGTGATGTAATTCTGTGTGGTTTTAGAAGATTTGAACTAGCCTTGGATGTTGCATATAATGCAATTTTGTGTGGTTTAAAAAGACTTGAACTGGCCTTGGATAATGCACGTGATGCAATTCTATGTGGTTTCAAAAGACTTAAACTCGCTTTGGATGATGCACGCAATGCAATTTTGTGTGGTTTCAGAAAACTTGAACTGGTCTTTTATAATGTACGCGATGCAATTCGGTTTGGTTTCAGTAAAGTTGAATTAATGTTTGATGATGCATGTGATGCAATTTTGTATGGTTTCAGAAGAGTTGAACTGGTTTTGGATGATGCACGTGGTGTCATTTTATGTGGCTTCAGAAGAGTTGAACTGGCCTTGGATGATGGACGTGATGCCATTTTGTGTGGTTTTGGAAGACTTAATTGGTCTTCGATGATGCATGCGATGCAATTCTACGTGGTTTCACAAAACTTGATGGGAAAAGTACAAAGTCGTGTCACACTTTAGATCAACTTATTAGCACAACTAAATTTAAGTATTTCTAACTAAAAAATAATTTTGGTCAAACATATGATCTAGTAAGATTCATTTTAGCTCACTTAGATACTTTCACAATTTTTTCAACTAAAATTGTTGGCTAAAAATATAATGAGCACAACTTTGAAACCAATTTACAAAAGAAATAAAATTATTTGAAAAACTTGACGTTTCAATAATTCCCACTCATGTAAATAACATTTTTTTTTTAATATAAAAATACCCGTTTTTAGATCCATAAGTGTAGTTTGCCAAAATATATTTATCAAAATTGAAAAAAATATATCCATGCACTAAAATTTCAAGTTATAAATATACACAAAAAATGTGAAAGAAAAAAAAATTATTATAGAAAGTTTGACGTTTCATGTAACTTCATTTTTCAGCAATTTATCAACAATTAAATTATAGTGTTAATTTATTAAAAACTAGTTTCAAATAATTTTTTGTTTAAAAAAAAACATAAAATATACTAAAAAATACTCATTTAACTAATTTATATGATTTGAAAATTCAAAATATATAAGCCACTTTTTAGTGATTCGAGTTTAAAATTGGATTATTATTGGTCGTTTCTTTTATAAAGTGTGACACATCTTTGTGCTTTTACCCTTGAACTGGCCCTGGATGATGCACGCCATGTATTTCTGTGTAGAAGATTTGAACTAGCTTTGAATAATGCACACGATGCAATTTTGTGTGGTTTTAGAAGACTTGAACTGGCCTTGTATGATGCATGCAATGCAATTTTGTGTGGTTTCAGAAGACTTGAACTGGCCTTGTATGATGCATGCAATGCAATTTTGTGTGGTTTCAGAAGACTTGAACTAGGCTTCGATTATGCACGTGATGCAATTCTGTGGTTTCGGAAGAGTTGAACTAGCATTGAATGATGCACGCGATGCAATTCTGTGTAGTTTTGAAGGATTTGAACTGACCTTGGATAATGCACGCCATGCAATTCTGTGTGGTTTTGGAAGACTTGAACTGGCCTTGGTTGATATACGCAATACAATTTTGTTTGGTTTCAAAAGACTTGAATTTGACTTGGATGATGCACGTGATGCAATACTGTGTGGTTTCAAAAGATTTAAACTGGCTTTGGATGGTACACGGAAAAAAATTCTGTGTGGTTTCAGTAGACTTGAATTGGTCTTGGATGATGCACGCGATGCAATTTTGTGTGGCTTCGAAAGACTTGAGCTGGTCTTGGATGATGCACGCGATGCAATTCTGCATGGTTTCAGAAGACTTGAACTAGCATTGGATGATGCACGCTGTGCAATTCTGTGAGGTTTCAGAAAACTTGAATTGCTATTGGATGATGCACGTGATGCAATTTTGTGTGGTTTTAGAAGACTTGTATTGGCATTGAATGATGCACACAATGCGATTTTATGTGGTTTCAAAAGACTTGAATTGGCCTTGGATGATGCACTCAATGCAATTCTATGTGGTTTCAGAAGACTTAAACTGGCATTGGATGATGCATGTGATGCAATTATGTGTGGTTTCGAAAGACTTGAACTAGACTTGGATGATGTACGCAATGCAATTTTGTGTGGTTTCAGAAGACTTGAACTAGCCTTGGATGATGCCCGCGATGCAATTCTATGTGTTTTCGACAGAGTTTTATTGGCCTTGAATGATGCATGCGATGCAATTTTGTGTGGTTTTTGAAAACTTGAACTAACCTTGGATAATGCACTCAATGCAATTCTATGTAGTTTCGTAAGACTTGAATTGGCCCTGGATGATGCACGTGATGCAATTTAGTGTGGTTTCAGAAGACTTGAATTGGCCTTTTGATGATGCACGCGATGAAATTCAGTGTGGTTTAAGAAGAGTTGAATTGGTGTTGGATGATGCACACGATGCTATTTTGTGTAGTTTCATAAGACTTGAATTTTCCTTGGATGATGCACGCGATGCAATTCTGTGTGGTTTCAAAAGACTTGAATTGGCCTTTGATGATGCACATGATGCAATTCTATATGGTTTCAGAAGACTTTAACTGGTGGTGGAGGATGGATGCAATGCAATTCTGTATGGTTTTGGAAGACTTGAACTGGCCTTCGATGATGCACGCGATGCAATTTTGTGTGGTTTCGAAAGAATTGAACTAGCTTTGAATGATGCACAGGATGCAATTCAATGTGGTTTCAAAAGACTTGAATTAGTCTTGGATGATGCACGCGGTGCAATTTTGTGTGGCTTCAGCATACTTGAACTTGTTTTGGATGATACAAATGATGCAATTTTGCGTGGTTTTGGAAGACTTGAACTAGCATTGGATGATACACACTGTGCAATTCTACATGATTTCGAAAGACTTGAATTGCTCTTAGATGGTGCATGTGATGTAATTCTGTGTGCTTTTAGAAGACTTGAATTGGCATTGGATGATGCACGCGATGCAATTCTGTGTGGTTTCAAAAGACTTGAATTGGCCTTAGATGATGTACGTGATGCAATTCTATGAGGTTTCAGAAGACTTGAACTGGCATTGAATGATGCATGTAATGTAATTCTGTGTGGTTTCAAAAGACTTCAACTGGACTTGGATGATGTACATGATGCAATTCTATGTGGTTTCAGAAGACTTGAACTAGCCTTGGATTGTGCACGTGATGCAATTCTCTGTGGTTTCAAAAGATTTGAAGTAGCTTTTGATGATGTACATGATGCAATTCTGTGTGGTTTTGGTAGACTTGAACTAGCCTTGGATGATGCATGCGATGCAATTCTGTGTGATTTCAGAAGATTTGAACTATCCCGAGCTAGTGCATGCAATGCAATTCTATGTGGTTTCGAAAAAAATGAACTAGCCTTGGAGGATGCACATGGTGCAATTCTGTGTAGTTTCATAAGACTTGAACTAGCCTTGGATGTTGCAACTGATGCAATTTTATGTGGTTTTAGAATACTTGAACTGACTTTGGATGACGCACGCGATACAATTCTATGTGGTTTCAGAAGACTTAAACTCGTCTTGGATGATGCACACGATGCAATTCTGTGTGGTTTTAGAAGACTTGAAGTGGCCTTTTATAATGTATGCGATGCAATTCGGTGTGGTTTGAGAAGAGTTGAACTTATGTTGGATGATGCATGCGATGTAATTCTGTGTGGTTTCAGAAGAGTTGAACTGATTTGGATGATGCACATGGTGTAATTCAATGTGGTTTCGGAAGAGTTGAACTAGCCTTGAATGATGCATGCGATGCCAATCTGTGTGGTTTTGGAAGACTTGAATTGGTCTTGGATGATGCATGCGATGCAATTTTGTGTGGTTTTGGAAGACTTGAACTGGCCTTCGATGATGCACACGATGCAATTTTGTGTGGTTTCAAAAGATTTGAACTGGCTTTGGATGATGCATGCTATGCAATTCTCTGTGGTTTCGGAGGATGTGAATTGGTCTTGGATGATGCACGCAATGCAATTATGTCTGGTTTCAGAAGACTTGAACTGGCCTTGGATGATGCATGAGATGCAATTCTGCGTGGTTTCAAAAGACTTGAACTGGCATTGAATAATGCACGCAGTGCAATTTTGTGTGGTTTTGAAAGACTTAAATTTCCCTTCGATGATGCACGCGATGCAATTCCATTTGGTTTCAAAAGACTTGAATTGGCCTAGGATAATGCACGCATTGCAATTCTGTGTAGTTTTAGAAGACTTGAATTGGGCTTGGCTAATGTAGGGGATGCAATTTTGTGTGGTTTAGGAAGACTTGAACTTGCCTTGGATGATGCACATGATGCAATTCAGTCTGATTTTGGAATACTTGAAGTTGTCTTGGATGATGCACGCGATGTAATTCTGTGTGGTTTTGGAAGACTTGAACTAGCTTTGGATGATGCACGTGATGCAATTCTATGTAGTTTCGAAACACCATCGATGGAATTTTGTGTGGTTTTGGAAGACATGGATTGGTCTTTGATGATGCACGCGATGCAATTCTGTGTGGTTTCAGAAGACTTGAATTAGCCTTGGATGATGCATAGGATGCAATTTTGTGTGATTTCAGAAGACTTGAATTGTCCTTGGTTGATGCACGCGATGCATTTTTTTGTGATTTCGAAACACCATCGATGCAATTTTGTTTAGTTTTTAAAGACTTGAATCGACCTTTGATGATGCACGCGATGTAATGCTTTATGGTTTCAGAGGACTTGAACTGACCTTGTATGATGCATTCGATGCGATTCTGTGTGGTTTTAGAAGAGTTGAATTGGCCTTGGATGTTGCATGTAATCCAATTCTATGTGGTTGCACATGGTGTAATTCGTTGTGGTATCAGAGGACTTGAACTAGCCTTGTATGATGCACACAATGCAATCTTGTGTGGTTTTAGAAGAGTTGAATTGGTCTTGGATGATGCACGCGATTCGATTCTGTGTGGTTTCAGAAGACTTGAACTACCCTAACATGATGCACACGATGCAATTTTGTGTGGTTTCAGAAGAGTTGAACTGGCCTTAAATGATGCATGCGATGCAATTTTGTGTGGTTTCAAAAAATTTGAACTGACCTTGTATGATGCACGCGATGCAATTCTGTGTGGTTTCGAAAGACTTGAACTAGGCTTCTATGATGCACATGAGGCAATTCTATGCGGTTTCGGAAGACTTGAATAGCCTTTAATGATGCATGCGATGCAATTCTATATGGTTTCACAAGGTTTGAATTGGCATTGGATTATGCATGCGATTCAATTCTGTATGGTTTCAGAAGTCTTGAATTGGTATTGGTTGATGGACATGATTTAACTCTGTGTGGTTTTGGAAGTCTTCAATTGAATTTGGATGATGCACGCGATGTAATTGTATGTGGTTTTGGACGACTTGAACTGGCTTTGGATGATGCACACGATGCAATTCTGTGTGGTTTCAGAAGGACTTGAATTGGCCTTGGATGATACATGTGATGCAATTAGTTGTGCTTTTGTAAGGCTTGAATTGGCCTTAGATGATGCACACGATGCAATTCTGTGTGGTTTCAGAATACTTGAATTAACCTTGGATGATGCACGCAATGCAATTTTGTGTGGATTTAGAAGTCTTGAATTGGCTTTGGATGATGCACACCATATAATTCCATGTGGTTTCAGAAGACTTGAATTGGCCTTTGATGATGCATGTGATGCAATTTTGTGAAGTTTTAGAAGATTTCAATTGGCATTGAATGATGCATGCAATTCAATTTTATGTGGTTTCGGAAGTCTTGAATTGGCATTTGTTGATGCACGTAATTCAATTTTGTGTGGTTTCGAAAGTCTTGAATTGACCCGAGATGATGCATGCGATGCAATTCTGTGTGGTTAAGGAAGACCTAATTTGGCCTTGGATGATGCATGCGATGTAATTCTGTGTGGTTTTGTAAGTCTTAAATTTTCCTTAGATGATGCATGCAATGCAATTGTGTGGTTTTGTAAAACTTGAATTGGCCTTGGATGATGCACATGATGCAATTCTGTGTGGTTTCGGAAGACTTGAACTTGCCTTGGATGAGACATGCGATGCAATTTTGTGCAGTTTCGGTGACTTGAACTTGCCTTGGATGATGCACGTGATGTAATTCTGTGTAGTTTTAGAAGACTTGAACTGGCATTGGATGATGCATGCGATACAATTCTGTGTGATTTTAGCATACTTGAATTGGCCTTAGATGATGCTCTCGATGCAATTCTATGTGGTTTTGGAATTCTTGGACTAGCTTTGGACGATGTAAGCGATGCAATTTTGTGTGGTTTCTAAAGACTTGAATTGACCTTGGATGATGCACACGTAGCAATTCTATGTGGTTTTGGAAGACTTGAACTGACCTCGAATGATGCATGAGATGCAATTCTGTGTGGTTTCAGAAGACTTGAAATGGATTGGATGATGCACACGATGCATTTTTGTGTGGTTTTAGAAGACTTGAACTAGCATTGAACGATGTACGCGATGCAATTCTGTGTGGTTTGGGAAGACTTGAGCTGGCCTTGGATGATGCACGTGATGCAATTCTGTGTGGTTGTAGAAGATTTGAATTGGCCCTTGATGATGCACGCAATGCAATTTTTTTTATTTCGGGAGACTTGAATTGGCCTTGGATAATGCACACGATGCAATTCTATGTGGTTTGAGCAGCCTTGAATTGGCCTTGGATGATGTATGTGATACAATTCTGTGCAGTTTTAGAAAACTTGAATTGGCCTTCGATGATGCATTCGATGCAATTCTGTGTGGTTTTAGAAGACTTGAATTGGTCTTGGATGATGCATGTGATGCAATTCTGTATGGTTTTGGAAGACTTGAATTGGCCTTGGATGATGCACGTAGTACAATTCTCTATGGTTTCAGAAGACTTTAATTGGCTTTGGATAATACACGCGCTACAATTTTGTGTGGTTTCAAAAGACTTGAATTGGCCTTCGATGATGCACGCGATGCAATTCTATGTGGTTTCAGAAGATTTGAATTGGCCTTCGATGATGCACGTGATGCAATTTTGTGTGGTTTCGGAAGACTTGAATTGGCCATGGATGATGCACGCGGTGCAATTTTGTGTGGTTTCAAAAAACTTGCATTGGCCTTGGATGTTGCACCCGACGTTGGATGATCCATGCGACGTAAGTCTGTATGGTTTTAGAAGACTTGAATTGGCTTCAGATGATGCACACAGGACAATTTTGTGTGGTTTCAAAAGACTTGAATTGGCTTTGGATGATGCACATAGTACAATTCTGTGTGGTTTCAGAAGATTTGAATTGGCCTTAGATGATACATGCAGTGTAATTCTATGTTATTTTGGAAGATTTGAATTTTCCTTGGATGATGGATATAGTGCAATTTTGTGTGGTTTCGGAAGACTTGAATTGGCTTTGGATGATTCACGTGATGCAGTTTTGTGTGGTTTTAGAAGACTTGAATTGGCTTTGGATGATGCAAATGATGAAATTTCGTGTCATTTTAGAAGACTTGAATTGTCCTTGAATGATGCAGACTTGAACTGGCCTTGGCTGATGCACGTAATGCAATTTTGTGTGGTTTCAGAAGACTCAAATTGGCCTTGTGTGATGCACATATTGCAATTTTTTGTGATTTCGGAAGACTTGAACTGACCGTGAATGATGCATGCGATGCAATTTTCTATGGTTTCAAAAGAGTTGTTTTGGGCTCAGATGGTGGACGCCATGCAATTCTCTATGGTTTTGGAAGACTTGAACTGGCCTTATGTGATGCACATGATGCAATTTTACTTGGTTTCAAAAGATTTGAATTGTCCTTGGATGATGCATGAGATGAAATTCTCTATAGTTTGAGAAAAATTGAACTGGTCTTGGTTGATGCATCTGATACAATTGTGTGTGGTTTTAGAAGTCTTGAATTGGCTTTGGATGATGCACACGACATAATTCTATATGGTTTCAAAAGACTTGAACTTATGTTGAATTATGCATGTGATGCAATTCTGTGCAGTTTCAGAAGACTTGAATTGGCCTTGGATGATGCATGCAATGCAATTCTGTGTGGTTTTGGAAGTCTTGAATTAGCCTTGGATGATGCACGTGACACAATTCTGTATGGTTGAGGAAGACTTGAACTGACATTGAATTATGCATGCGATGCAATTCTATGCATTTTCAGAAGACTTGAATTAGCCTTAGATGATGCACACAATGCAATTTTGTCTGGTTTTGAAAGACTTGAATTGGCCTCGGCTGTTGTACACGATGCAATTTTGTGTGGTTTCAGAAGACTTGAATTGGCCTTGGATAATGCACGCGATGCAATTCCGTGTTGTTTTGGAAGACTTGAATTAGGCTTGGTTAATGCAGGGGATACAATTTTGTTTGGTTTGTGAAGACTTGAACTTGCCTTGGATTATGTATGCGATGCAATTCATTCTGATTTTGGAAAAATTGAACTTGTCTAGAATGATGCACACGATGCAATTCTATGTGGTTTTGGAAGACTTGAACTAGCTTTGGATGATGCAATTCTGTGTGGTTTCAAAAGACATGGACTGGTTTTTGATAATGCACGTGATACAATTCTGTGTGGTTTCAAAGGACTTGAATTAGCCTTGGATGATGCACAAAATGCAATTTTGTATGATTTCAGAAGACTTGAATTGTCCTTGGTTGATGCACGCGATGTAATTTTTTGTGGTTTCAAAACACCATCGATGTAATTCTATGTGGTTTTTAAAGACTTGAACTGACCTTTGATGATGCACGAGATGCAATGCTTTGTGGTTTCGACGAACTTGAATTGACCTTGTATGATGCACTTGATGTGATTGTGTGTTGTTTTAGAAGAGTTGAACTGATCTTGGATGTTGTAAATAATGTAATTTTGTGTGGTTTTAGAAGAGTTGACCTGCCCTTGAATGATGCACATGGTGCAATTATTTGTGGCATCGAAAGGCTTGAACTAGCCTTGTATGATGCATGAAATGCAATACTATATGGTTTGAGAAGAGTTGAATTGGCCTTGGATGATGCACGTGATTCAATTCTGTGTGATTTCGAAAGACTTGAATTAGCCTAAGATCATACACACGATGCAATTTTGTGTGGTTTCAGAAGAGTTGAACTGACCTTGAATAATGCACGTGATGCAATTCTATGTGGTTTCAAAAGATTTGAATTGACTTTGGATGATGCACGCGATGCAATTCTGTGTGGTTTTAGAAGACTTGGACTAGTCTTGGATGATGCACATGATGCAATTCTATGTGGTTTCAAAAGACTTGAACAAGCCTTCAATGATGCACGCGATGCAATTCTGTGTGGTTTCACAAGATTTGAATTGGCATTAGATGATGCATGCGATTCAACTCTTTGTGGTTTCATAAGTCTTGAATTTTGTGTGGTTTCGGAAGACTTGAATTGGCCTTAGATGATGCACGCGATGCAATTCTGTGTGGTTTCAGAAGACTTGAGTTGGCCTTGAATGATGCATACAATGCAATTTTGTGTAGTTTCAAAAGTCTTGAATTGGGTTTGAATGATGCAGGTGATGCAATTCTGTGTTGTTTTTAAAGTCTTGAACTGGACTTGGATGATGCACACGATGCAATTCTGTGTGGTTTTTGAAGACTTGAATTGGCCTTGGATGATACACAATGCAATTTTTCTTGGTTTCGATAGTCTTAAATTGGCCTTGGATAATGCACGTGATGCAATTCTTTATCTTTTTGGAAGTCTTGATTTGGCTTTGGATGATACACGTGATACAATTCTGTGTGGTTTCTGAAGTCTTGAACTGGACTTGGATGTTGCATGTGATGCAATTCTATGTGGTTTCAGAAGTCTTGAATTGGATTTGGATGATGCACACAATGCAATTCTGTGTGATTTCAGAAGTCTTGAATTGGCCTTGGCTCATGCACACGATATAATTCTATATGGTTTGAGAAGAAATGAATTGACCTTGGATAATGCACACTATGCAAGTTTATGTAGTTTCAGATGTCTTGAATTGTCTTGTAATGATGCATACAATGCAATTCTATGTGGTTTTGGAAGCCTTAAATTGGCCTTGGATGATGCATGCAATGCAATTCTATGCGGTTTCAATAGACTTGAATTGCCTTGGATGATGCATGTGATGCAATTTTTTGTAGTTTCAGAAGTTTTGAATTGGCTTTGGATGATGCACATTGTGCAATTCTGTGTGGTTTGGAAAATTTTAAATTTGTCTAGGATGATGCATGCGATGCAATACTATGTGATTTCGAAAGACTTGAATTGACCTTGGATGATGCACACGATGCAATTCTGTGTAGTTTTGGAAATCTTGAATTGGCTTTGGATGATGCAAGTGATGCAGTTCTGTATGGTTTTGGAAGTCTTGAATTGGGCTTAGATGATGCACGCAATGCAATTTTGTGTTGTTTTGGAAGACTTGAATTTCCCTTGGATGATCCACCCGATGTAATTTTATGTGGTTTTGGAAGATTTGAATTGGCCGTGTATGATGCACACAATGCAATTATGTGTGGTTTCAAAAGACATGAATTGGCCTTGCATGATGCATGCGATGCAATTTTGTGTGGTTTTGGAAGACTTGAATTGATCTTGTATGATGTACACGATACAATTCTATTTGGTTTTGGAAGACTTGGATTGGTCTTGGTTGATGCATGTGATGCAATTTTGTGTAGTTTCAGAAGACTTGAATTGGCCATGGATGATGCAGGCAATCCAATTTTGTGTGGTATTGGAATTATTGAATTGGCTTTGGATGATGCACACAATGCAATTTTGTGTGGTTTTGGAAGTTTTGAATTCATTTTGGATGATGCACGCGATGCAATTCATTGTGGTTTTGGAGACCTTAACTGGCCTTGGATAATGCACGTGATACAATTTTTTGTGGTTTCAAAAGACTTCAATTGGTTTCAATTATGCACATGATGCAATTCTTTGTGGTTTTGGAAGACTTGAATTGGCCTTGGATGACACACATGATGCAATTCTGTGTAGTTTCAGAAGACTTCAATTGGCCTTGGATGATGCACGTGATGCAACTTTGTGTGGTTATGGAAAACTTGAATTGGCCTTAGATGTATGCAATGTAAATCTATGTAGTTTCAAAAGACTTGAACTGGCCTTCGATAATTCACGTGATGCAATTCTTTGTGGTTTCATAAGACTTGAACTAGCCTTGTATGATGCATGTGGTGAAATTTTGTGTGGTTTCAAAAGACTTGAATTGGGCTTGGATGATGCATGGGATGCAATTCCGTGTGGTTTCAAAAGATTTGAATTGGCATTGGATGATCCATACGATTCAATTATGTGTTGTTTCCGATGTCTCGAATTGGCATTGGTTGATGCACGCGATTCAATTCTGTGTGGTTTTAGAAGTCTTGAATTGACCTTGAATGATGCACGTGATGCAATTATGTGTGATTTAGGAAGACTTGAATTGGCCTTGGATGATGCATGTGATGCAATTATGTGTGATTTCAGAAGAGTTGAACTAGCCTTGGATGATGTACGCGATGCAATACTATGTGGTTTTAAAAGACTTGAATTGGAATTTGATGATGCACAAGATGCAATTCTGTGTGGTTTCGGAAGACTTGAACTTGCCTTGGATGATGCATGCAATGTAATTTTGTGTGGTTTTAGAAGACTTGAACTGGCATTGGATGATGCATGTGATGCAATTCTGTGTGATTTTGGAATACTTGAACTGGTCTTAGATGATGCACTTGATGCAATTCTGTGTAGTTTCAGAAGACTTATACTGCCCTTGGATAATGCATGTATAGCAATTCTCTGTGGTTTCAAAAGACTTGTACTGGCCTTGGATGATGCATGTGTGACAATTTTATGTGGTTTTGGAATACTTGAATTGACCTTGGATGATGCACATGATGCAATTCTGTGCGGTTTTGGAAGAGTTGAACTGACATTGTTAGTTGCATACGATGCAATTTTGTGTGGTTTCAGAAGACTAGAACTAGCTTTGGAGGATGTACGCAATGCAATTTTGTATGGTTTGGGAAGACTTGAATTGGCCTTGGATGATGCATGCGATGCAATTCTGTGTGGTTTCAGAAGACTTGAACTGGATTTGGATGATGCACTTGATGCAATTCTATGTGGTTTCAAAAGACTTGAAATGGCTTTGAATGATGCACGCTATGCATTTTTGTTTGGTTTCAGAAGACTTGAACTATCCTTGGGTGAGCATGTTATGCAATTCTGTGTTGAATTGGCTTTGAATGATGCACGCGATGCACTTTTGTTTGGTTTAAGAAGACTTGAACTAACATTAGATGATGCACGCGATGCAATTGTATGTCGTTTCAAAATACTTGAATTGGCCTTGGATGATACATGCGATATGATTTTGTGTGGTTTCAGAAGACTTGAATTGGTGTTAGATGATGCATGTGATGCAATTTTATGTGGTTTTAGAAGACTTGAACTAGCATGTATGATGCATGTGATGCAATTTTGTGGCGGTTTGGAAGACCTTAACTGGCCATGTATGATGCACACAATGCAATTTTGTGTGGTTTCAAAAGACTTGAACTAGTCTTGGATGATGCACGCAATGCCATTGTGTGTGGTTTCAAAATACTTGAACTGGATTTGGATGATGCATGTGATGCAATTTTGTGTGGTTTCAGAAATACTTGAATTGGCCTTGGATGATGCACGCGATGCAATTCTGTGTGGTTTCAGAAGTCTTGAACTGGCTTTGCGAGTTGCACGTGATGTAATTTTGTGTGGTTTTAGAAGACTTGAACGAGCTTTGGAAGATGTACACGATGCAATTCTATATGGTTTGGGAAGACTCGAACTGGTCTTGGATGAAGCATGCGATGCAATTCTGTGTGGTTTCAGAAGACTTAACTGGCCTTGGATGATGCACTCGATGCAATTCTGTGTGGTTTTAGAAGACTTGAACTATCCTTAGATGATGCACGCTATGCAATTTTGTGTTGAATTGGTCTTGAATGATCCACGGGATGCACTTTTGTGTGGTTTAAGAAGACATGAACTAACATTGAATGATGCACGTGATGCAATTGTATGTCATTTCAGAATACTTGAATTGACCTTGGATGATACATGCAATGCGATTTTGTGTGGTTTTGGAAGACTTGAATTGACATTGGATGATGCACGCGATGCAATTTTGTATGGTTTCGGAAGACTTGAATTGTCTTTGAATGATGCACGCGATGCAATACTGTATGCTCTCAGAAGACTTGAACTAACCTGTATAAAGCATGCGATGCAACTTTGTGTGGTTTTGGAAGACCTGAACTGGCCTTGTATTATGCATGCGATGCAATTTTGTGTGTTTCAGGAAGAATTGAACTAGTCTTGGATGATGCACACGATGCCATTGTGTGTAGTTTCAAAAGAGGTGAAATGAATTTGGATGATGCACACAATGCAATTCTGTGTGGTTTTAGAAGAGGTGAACTGAGTTTGGATGATGCACGCGATGCATTTCTGTGTGGTTTTAGAAGAGTTGAATTGGCCTTGGATGATGCATGCGATGCAATTTTGTGTGGTACCAGAAGAGTTCAATTGGCCTTAGATGATGCATGTAATGAAAATCTGTGTGGTTTTGGAAGACTTGAACTGGCCTTGGATGATGCACATGATGCAATTTTGTGTGGTTTTGAAAGTCTTAAATTGGCCTTGGATGATGCATGCGATGCAATTTTGTGTGGTTTTGAAAGTCTTAAATTGGCCTTAGATGATGCATGCGATGTAATTTTGTGTGGCTTCAAAAATTTATAAATTGACTTTGAATGATGCACATAATATAATTTTGTTTGGTTTTGAATGTCTTAAATTGGCCTTGATTGATGTACAAAATGCAATTTTTTGTGGTTTTAGAAGTGTTAAATTTGTATTAGATGATGGACACAACGCAATTCTGTGTGGTTTTAGAATTCTTAAATTTTCCTTAGATGATGGACGTGATGCAATTTTATGTGGTCTTAGAAGTCTTAAATTGGCCTTAGATGACGTACGTGATGTAATTTTGTGTGGTTTCATGTCATAAATTGGCTTTGGATGATGTACACGATGCAATTTTGTGTGGTTTTGAAAATCTTATATTCGCTTGGGATGGTGTACGCGATACAATTCTGTGTGATTTTAGAAGTCTTAAATTCACCTTGGATGATCCATGCAATGTAATTCTGTGTGGTATCAGAAGTCTTAAATTGGCTTTAGATGATGCACGCAATGCAATTTTGTGTTGTTTTGGATGTCTTAACTTAGATGATGCACACGATGTAATTCAATGTGGTTTTGAAAGTCTTAAATTGGTTTTAGATGATGCACGCAATGCACTTTTGTGTGGATTAAGAAGTCTTAAATTGGCCTTGGATGATACAAGCGATGCAATTCTGTGTGGTTTGAGTAGACTAGAATTGGCTTTGGATTATGCACACGATGCAATTTTGTGTGGTTTCAAAAGACTTGAATTGGCTTTGGATGATGCATGTGATGCAATTATGTGTGGTTTGGGAAGACTTGAATTGGCTTTGGATGAATCGTGCGATGCAATTTTGTGTAGTTCATAAAACTTGAATTGGCTTTGGATGATGCATGTGATGCAATTTTGTGTGGTTTTATAAGACTTGAATTGGCTTTGGATGATGCACGTGATGCAATTATGTGTGGTTCCAAAAGACTTGAATTGGCCTTGGATGATGCGTGTGATGCAACTGTGTGTGGTTTTAGAAGACTTGAATTGGCCTTGGATGATGTACATGATGCAATTATGTGGTTTCGGGAGACTTCAATTGGCCTTGGATGATGCACGTGATGCAATTTTATGTGGTTTCAAAAGACTTGAATTGGCTTTGGATGATATACGTGATGCAATTCTGTATGCTTTTAGAAGAATTGAATTGGCCTTTGATGATGCATGCGATGCAATTTTGTGTTGTTTCAGAAGACTTGAATTGGTCTGCGATGATGCATGTGATACATTTTTGTGTTGTTTCAAAAGACTTGAATTGACCTTGGATGATGCATGCGGTATAATTCTCTATGGTTTTGGAAGACTTGAATTGGCTTTGGATGATGCACATGGTGCAATTCTGTGTGGTTTTGAAACACTTGAACTAGCCTTGGATGATGCACGCGATGCAATTCTGTGTGAAGACTTGAATTGGCTTTCAATGATGCACATGACGCAATTCTATGTGGTTTCGGAAGACTTGAATTAGGCATGGATGATGCACGCGGCACAATTTTTTTGTGGTTCCAGAAGACTTGAATTGTCCATAGATGATGCATGTGGTGCAATTCTATGTGGTTTCGAAAGACAAATTGACCTTGGGTAATGCATGCGGTGCAATTCTATGTCATTTCAGAAGTCTTAATTTGGTCTTGGATAATGCATGTGATACAATTATGTGATTTTAGAAGACTTGAATTGGCCTTCGATGTTGCACACAGTGCAATTTTGTGTGGTTTTGGAAGACTTGAATTGGCCTTGGATGATGCATGTGGTGCAATTTTGTGTGGTTTTCTAAAGACTTGAATTGGCTTTTGATGATGCATGTGATGCAATTCCGTATGGTTTTGGAAGACTTGAATTGGCTTTGAATGATGCATGCGATGCAATTCTGTGTGGTTTTGAAAGACTTGAATTGGCTTTGGATGATACTCGTGATGCAATTCTGTGTGGTTTCAAAAGAATTGAATTGGAAATGGATGATGAAAGAGATATAATTCTATGTGGTTTATGAAGATTTGAATTGGCCTTAGCTGATGCACATGATGCAATTCTGTGTGGTTTCGGAAGACTTGAATTGGAGTTGGATGATGCAGACTTGAACTGGCCTTGGATGATGCACATAATGCAATTTTGTGTGGTTTCAGAAGATTTGACCTAGCCTTGGATGATGCATGTAATGCAATTTTCTGTGGTTTTAGAAGACTTGAACTGACCTTGAATGATGCACACAATGGAATTTTTTGTGGTTGTCGAATAGTTGAATTGACGTTGGATGATGCATGCCATGCAATTCTCCATGGTTTCAGAAGACTTGAACTGGCTTTATATGATGCACATGATGCAATTCTTCATGGTTTTGAAAGATTTGAATTGGCCTTGGATGATGCTCGAGATGAAATTCTTTGTGGTTTCAAAACACTTGAACTGGCTCTGGTTGATGCACATGATGTAATTCTGTGTGGTTTCAGAATACTTGAATTGGTCTTGGATGATGCGCACAATGCAATTCTATGTTGTTTTGGAATACTTGAATTGGCCTTGGATGATGCACTTGATGCAATTCTGTGTGGTTTCAGAAGTCTTGAATTTTCTTTGGATGATGCATGCGATGTAATTTTGTATGGTTTTGGAGGACTTAAACTGACTTTGAATGATGCACGCGATGCAATTCTGTGTTGTTTCGGAAGACTTGAATAGGCCTTGGATGATGTATGCGATGCAATTCTATGTTGTTTCAGAAGACTTGAATTGGCCTTGGATAATGCACACGATGCAATTATATGTGGTTTTGTAAGACTTGAATTGGCTTTAGATGGTGCACATGATGCAATTTTGTTTGGTTTCAGAAGACTTGAATTGACCATGGATGACACACACAATGCAATTTTGGGTGGTTTCGTAAGACTTGAATTGGCCTTGGATGATGCATGCGATGCAATTTTGTGTGGTTTTGGAAGACTTGAATCGACTTTGGATGATGAAAGTAATGCAACTCTACGTGGTTTCGAAAGTCTTGAATTGGGTTTGGATGATGCATGTGATGCAATTCTCTGTGGTTTTGGAAGTCTTGAATTGGATTTGGATGATGCACACAATGCAATTCTGTGTGGTTTTTGAAGACATTAATTGACCTTGGATGATACAGGCAATGTGATTTTGTGTGGTTTCAGAAGTCTTGAATTAGTGTTGGATGATGCAAGCGATACAATTCTTTGTGGTTTTTGTAGTCTTGATTTGACTTTGGATGATGCACGTGATGCAATTCTGTGTAGTTTCAAAAGTATTGAATTGGCCTTGGATGTTGCACGTAATGCAATTGTTTGTGGTTTTGGAAGTCTTGAATTGGATTTGAATGATGCACACGATGCAATTCTGTGTGGTTTCAGAAGTGTTGAAGTGGTCTTGGTTGATGCACGCGATGTAATTTTGTATGGTTTAGGAAAAATTAAAATGGCCTTTGATGATGCACACAATGTAATTCTGTGTGTTTTTAGAAGATTTGAATTGGCCTTAGATAATTCATGCAATCCAATTCTGTGTGGTTTTAGAAGTATTGAATTGGTCTTGGATGATGCATGCGATGCACTTCTATGTGGTTTCAGAGGATTTGAATTAGCCATGGATGTTGCACGCGATGCAATTTTGTGTGGTTTTGGAAGACTTGAATTGGCCTTGGATGATGCACTTGATGCAATTTTATGTGGTCTCGGAAGACTTAAATTGGGTGTGCATGATGCACGCAATGCAATTTTGTGTGGTTTCAAAAGACTTTAATTGGCCTTGGATGATGCATGCAATGCAATTCTGTGTGGTTTTAGAAGACTTGAATTGACTTTGTATGATGCACATGATACAATTCTTTTTTGTTTTGGAAGATTTGAATTGGCCTTGAATGATGCATGTGATGCAAGTTTGTGTGGTTTCAGAAGACTTGAATTGGTCATGGATGATGCACGCAATGTAATTCTATGTGGTTTTGGAAGTCTTGAATTGGCTTTGAATGATGCACGCGATGCAATTCAGTGTGGTTTTGGAAGTTTTGAATTGGCCTTAGATGATGCATGTGATGCGATTTTGTGTGGTTTCAGAAGACTTGAATTGACCTTGGATGATACACACAATGCAATTTTTTGGGGTTTCAGTAGTCTTGAATTGTTATTGGATGATGTACGTGATGTAATTATTCGTGGCTTCGGTAGTCTTGATTTGGATTTGGATGATGCACGCAATGCAATTCTGTGTGGTTTTTTAAGACTTGAATAGGCCAGACTTGGTTGATGCACACAATGCAATTCTGTGTGGTTTCAGAATATTTGAATTGAATTTGGATGATGCACGCGATGCAATTCTATGTGGTTTCAGAAGATTTGAATTGGCCTTATAGATGATACACGTGATGCAATTTTGTATGTTTTTGGAAGTCTTGAATTGGCCTTGGATGATGCACACGATGCAATTTTGTGTGGTTTTAGATGTCTTGAATTGGCACTAGATGATGCAAGCAATGTAATTCTATTTGGTTTCATAAGACTTGATTTGACATACTATGATGCACGTGATCCAATTCTGTGTGGATTCATAAGACTTGAATTGACTTTGGATGATGCATGCGATGCAATACTGTGTGTCTTCAGAAATCATGAATTGACTTTGGATGATGCATGTGATGCAGTTCTGTGTGGTTTCAGAAGACTTGAATTGGCTTTGGATGATGCACAAGATGCACTTCTGTGTTGTTTCAAAAGAGTTGAATTAGGCTTGGATGATGCATGCGATGTAATTCTTTGTGGTTTTGCAAGATTTGAATTGGACTTGGAGAATGCACCTGATGTAATTCTATGTGGTTTTAGAAGACTTGAATTGGCCATGCATGATGCACGCAATGCAATTCTATGTGGTTTCAAAAGGCTTAAATTGGCCTTAGATTATGCATGCGATGCAATTTTGTGTGGTTTCAGAAGACTTGAATTGGCCTTGTTTGTGCACACGGTGCAATTCTATGTGGTTTTGGAAGACTTCAATTGACTTTGGATGATGCACGCGATGCAATTCTATGTGGTTTCATAAGACTTGAACGCGATACAATTCTATGTAGTTTCGAAAGACTTGAATTGGCCTAAGATGATGCATCTGATTCAATTTTGTGTAGTTTTGGAAGACTTGTATTGACTTTGTATGATGCATGCGATGCATTTCTATGTGGTTTTAGAAGACCTGAATTGGGTTTGGATGATGCACATGATGCAATTATGTATGCTTTTGTAAGGATTGAAATGGCCTTGGATAATGCACGTGATGCAATTATGTATGGTTTCAGAAGTCTTGAGTTGGTCTTGGATGATGCACGCAAAACAATTCTATGTGGTTTCAAAAGATTTGAATTGGCATTGGACGTTGCACTTGATTCAATTTTGTGTGGTTTCAAAAGTCTTGAATTGACATTGGTTGATGCACACAATTCAATTTTGTCTGGTTTTGGAAGTCTTGAATTGACCTTGGGTGATGCACCCGATGTAATTCTGTGTGATTTCAAAAGTCTTGAATTGGCCATGGATGATGCATACAATGCAATTTTGTGTGGTTTCAGAAGTTTTGAATTGGTCTTGTATGATGTACACAATGTAATTCTGTGTGGTTTCAGAACACTTGAACTCACCTTGGATGATGCACGTGATGAAATTTTACAGTTTTGAAAGACTTGAACTTGCGTTGGATGATACACGCAAAACAATTATGTGGTTTCAAAAGATAGCAATTGGCCTTCGATGATGCACGTGATGCATTTCTATGTGGTTTGGGAAGACTTGAACTAGCCTTGGATGATGCATGAGATACAATTTTGTGTGGTTTCAAAATTTTTGAATTGAACTTGGATGATGCACTCAATGGAATTCTATGTGGTTTTAGAAGATTTGAACTCGCCTTGAATGATGCATGTGATACAATACTATGTGATTTCAGAAGACTTGAACGAGCCTTAGATGATGCATGCAATGCAATTCTGTGTGGTTTTAGAAGACTTGAACTTGCTTTGGATGATGCACGCGATGCAATTTTGTGTGGTTTCGAAGGTCTTGAATTGGGTTTGGATGATGCACATTATACAATTTTGTGGTTTCGGAAGACTTGAATTGGCCTTGGATGATGCACGCAGTGCAATTTTGTGTGGTTTCCAAATACTTGAATTGGCCTTGGATGATATACGCAGTGCAATTTTGTGTGGTTTCTAAAGACTTGAATTGGCCTTGGATGATGCACGTGATGCAATTTTGTGTGGTTTTGAATGAATTGAATAGGCCTTGGATGATGCATGCGATGCAATTTTGTTTGGTTTCGAAAGACTTGAATTGACCTTGGATGATGCAGGCGATCCAATTTTGTGTGGTTTTGAAAGACTTAAATTGGCTATGGATGGTGCACGCGATATAATTCTATGTTGTTTTGAAAGACCTTAATTGACCTTGGATTATGCCCGCAATACAACTCTATTATTTTGAAAGACTTGAATTGACCTTGGATGATTCACACAATGCAATTTTGTGGGGTTTTGGAAGACTTGAATTGGCCTTGAATGATGCACGCGATGCAATTCTTTGTGGTTTCGGAAGATATGAATTGGCCTTGGATGATGCACGTAATGCAATTCTTTGTGGTTTCAGAAGATATGAATTGGCCTTGGATGATGCACGTGATGTAATTCTGTGTGGTTTCAAAAGACTTGAATTGACCTTGAATGAGGCACGCGATGCAATTTTGTGTGGTATGAGAAAACTTTAATTGGCCTTGGATGATGCACCCAGTGCAATTATATGTGGTTTCAGAATACTTGAAGTAGGCTTGGATGATGCATGTGATGCAATTCTGTGTGGTTTTAGAAGACTTGAACTTACCTTCAATGATGTCCGCTATGCAATTTTGTGCGGTTTTAGAAGACTTGAATTAGCCTTGGATGATGCATGCGATGCAATTTTGTGTGATTTTAAAAGACTTGAATTGTCTTTAGTTGATGCACGAGATGTAATTCGTGTGGTTTCAAAATACTTGAACTGGCTTTTGATGATGCACACGATGCATTTTTGTGTGGTTTTGGAAGACTTGAACTGACTTTCGATGATGCACACGATGCAATGCTTTGTTGTTTAAAAGGACTTGAACTGACCTTGTATGTTGCATGTGATGCAATTTTTTTGTGGTTTCGAAAGTGTTGAACTAGCCTTAGATGATACACACGATGCAATTCTGTGTGGTTTCGGAAGGCTTGAACTAGCCTTGGATGATGCACATGAGATGATTTTGTGTGGATTCAGAAGACTTGAACTAGCTTTGGATGAACCATGTGATGCAATTCTGTGTGGTTTCGAAACAATTGAACTGGCCTTGGATGTTCCATGCGATGCAATTCTGTGTGGTTTTGGAAGACTTGAATTGGCTTAAGATGATGCACTTGATACAATTCTGTGTGGTTTCGGAAGATTTGAACTAGCCTTGGATAATGCATGGGATGCAATTCTATGTGGTTTTTGAAGACTTGTATTGACTTTGAAGGATGCATGCCTACCAATTTTGTGTGGTTTTGGAATGGTTGAACTGGTCAAGGATGATGCATGCGATGCAATTTTGTGTGGTTTCGGAAGGCTTGAATTGGCCTTGGATGATGCATGTGAGACAACTTTATGTGGTTTCAGAAGACTTGAACTGGCGTTGGATGATACACACGATGCAATTCTGTGTGATTTTGGAACAATTGGGTTGTTGTTGGATGTTTCATGTGATGTAATTCTGTGTGAGTTCGTAAGACTTGAACTAGCCTAAGATGATGCAGGTGATGGAATTTTGTGTAGTTTCGGAAGAGTTGAACTTATTTTGGATGATACATGCGATGCAATTTTGTGTGGTTTCAGAAGACTTGAACTGACCTAAGATTATGCCTGCGATGCAATTATGTGTGGTTTCAGAAGACTTGAACTGGCCTTGGATGATACACACAATGCAATTCTGTGTGATTTTGGAACAATTGGGCTATTGTTGGATGTTTCATGTGATGTAATTCTGTGTGAGTTCATAAGACTTGAACTAGCCTAAGATGATGCAGGTGATGGAATTCTGTGTAGTTTCAGAAGAGTTGAACTTGTTTTGGATGATACACACGATGCAATTCTGTGTGATTTTGGAACAATTGGGTTGTTGTTGGATGTTTCATGTGATGTAATTCTGTGTGAGTTCGTAAGACTTGAACTAGCCTAAAATGATGCAGGTGATGGAATTCTGTGTAGTTTCGGAAGAGTTGAACTTGTTTAGGAATTTTGTGTAGTTTCGGAAGAGTTGAACTTGTTGGATGTTTCATGTGATGGAATTCTGTGTGGTTTCAGAAGACTTGAACTGACCTAAGATTATGCCTGCGATGCAATTCTGTGTGGTTTCGGAAGACTTGAACTAGCCGTGGATGATGCATACGATGCTATTCTATGTGGTTTCAGAAGACTTGAACATGCCTTCAATGATGCATGCAATGCAATTCTTTGTGGTTTCGAAAGACTTGAACTGGTTTTAGATAATGAACATGATGCAATTCTGAATGGTTCAAAATATTTGAACTAGCCTTTGATGATGCATGCGATTCAATTTTGTGTGATTTTGAAATATTTGAGGGTAAAAATACAAAGTTGTGTCACACTTCCCGCCAACTTATCAGCACAAATAAATTTAAGTATTTCTAACTAAAAATTGATTTTGGTCAAATATATGTAGTAAGATTCATTTTAGCTAACTTAAATACTTCCACAACTTTTTCAACTAAAATTCTTGGCTAAAAATATATGGAGCACCACTGTGAGGTCAATTTATCAAAGAAATAAAATAATTTAAAAAACTTGGCGTTTCAATAATTCCTACTCATGTATATAACATTTTTTCTTTTAAATATAAAAAAACCCTTTTTTAGATCCATAAGTGTAGTTTTCAAAAATATATTTATCAAAATTGAAAAAAAATTATTTCCATGCACAATTAAAATAATTTAACTAAAAAACAAAAACATAAAATATTCAAAAAAATACACATTTTACTAGTTTACATCATTTCAAAATTCAAAATATATATGCCACATTTTAGTGATTCAAGTTTAAATATGGATCAGTGTTGGTCATTTCTTTTATTAAGTGTGACGCAACTTTGTGCTTTTACCCTTGAACTTGCTTTGGATGAGGCAAGTTATGAATTTCAGTGTGGTTTTAGAAGACTTGAATAGGTTCTGGATGATGCACGCGATGCAATTCTATGTGGTTTCAGAAGACTTGAATTGGCTTCATATGATGCAGGTCATGCAATTCTGTGTGGTTTTAGAAGTTTTGAACTAGCCTTGAATGATGTACGCGATGCATTTCTATGTGGTTTCGAAAAATTTGAATTGGCCTTGGATAATGCACACGATGCAATTCTGTGTGGTTTCGGAAGACTTGAACTTGTCTTAGATGATGCATGTGATGCAATTCTATGTGGTTACGAAAGACTTGAAATGGCTTTGGATGATGCACACGATGTAATTTTGTGTGGTTTTGGAAGACTTGAACTGATGTTAAATGATGCACGCGATGCAATTCTGTGTGGTTCCAGTAGACTTGAAATGGCCTTAGATGATACACACGATGCAATTCTGAGTGGTTTTAGAAGACTTGAATTGGCCTTGTATAATGGACGCGATGCAATTATATGTGGTCTCAAAAGACTTGAACTAGTCTTGGATGATGCATGCGATACAATTTGGTGTGGTTTCAGAAGAGTTGATTTGACTTTAGATGATGCATGCGATGCAATTTTGTGTGGTTTCCGAAGACTTGAACTAGCATTGGATGATGTACGCGATGCAATACAGTGTGGTTTTAGAAGATTTGAACTGACTTTGGATGATGCACGCAATGCAATTTTGTGTGGTTGCGAAAGACTTGATATAGCCTTGGATGATGCACGTGATGCAATTCTAAGTGGTTTGGGAAGACATAATTTGGCTTTGAATGATGCATGCGATGCAATTCTATATGGTTTTGAAAGATTTGAACTGGCCTTGGATGATGCATGTAGTGCAATTCTGCATGGTTTCAGAAGATTTGAAGTGGCCTTGGATGATAACAATGCAATTTTGTGTGGTTTCAGAAGACTTGAACTGGCCTTGGATGATGCATGCGATGGAATTCTTTGTGGTTTCGGCAAACTTTAACTAGTTGTGGATGATGCACGTGATGTAATTCTTTGTGGTTTCAGAAGACTTCAACTGGTTTCGGGTGATGCATGTGATGCAATTTTGCATGGTTACGGAAGATTTGAACTGGCCTTAGATGATGCGTGCGATGCAATTCTGTGTGGTTTCAAAAGACTTGAATTAGCCTTTGATGATGCAAGTGATGCAATTTTGTGTGGTTTCAGAAGACTTGAACTAACCATGGATTATACATGCGATGTTATTCCGTGTGGTTTTGGAAGACTTGAACTGTCATTGGATGATGCACGCGATGTAACTTTGTGTGGTTTCAGACAATTTGAATTGGCCTTGTATGATGCACGTGATGCAATTCAGTGGTTTCGAGAGACTTGAATTGGCTTTGGATAATGCACACAATGCAATTCTATGTGGTTTTAGAAGATTTTAATCAGCCTTGGTTGATGTACAGGATGTAATTCTGTGTTTTCAGAAGACTTGAATTGGCTTTGGATGATGCACGCGATGCAATTCTATGTGGTTTGGGAAGACTTGAACTGGCCTTGGATGATGTACGTGATATAATTTTGTGGTTTACAAAGATTTGAACTTGGCTTAGATGATGCACGTGATGCAATTTTGTGTGGTTTCAGAAGATTTAAACTGGCTTTGGATGATGCACGCAATGCAATTCTATGTGGTTTCAAAAGACTTGAACTGGCCTTGGATGATGCAAACGATGCAATTCTATGGTTTCGAAAGAGTTAAACTAGCATTGAATGATGCACACGATGCAATTTTGTATGGTTTCAAAAGATTTGAACTAACCTTGGATGTTGCATGCGATGCAATTCTGTGTGGTTTTGAAAGACTTGAACTACCCTTGGATGATGCACGCAATACATTTCTATGTGGTTTCGGGAGACTTGAACTGGCCTTGGATGATGCACGCGATGCATTTCCGTGTGGTTTTAGAAGACTTGAACTGATTTTGGATGATGTAGGAAATGCAATTTTGTGTGGTTTTAGAAGTCTTCAATTGGTCTTGGATGATGCACGTGATGTAATTCTGTGTGATTTTAGAAGACTTAAACTGGCCTTGGATGATGCACTTGATGCAATTCAATGTGGTTTCGAAAGACTTGAACTGGCCTTGGATGATGCAAGGGATACAATTTTGTATGGTTTTAGAAGACTTGAACTTGTGTTGGATGATACATGCGATGCAATTGTGTGTGGTTTTGGAGGTCTTGAATTGGATTGGATGATGCACATGATGCAATTCTATGTGGTTTCAAAAGATTTGAATTGGTCTTGGATGATGCATGCGGTGAGTTTTTGTGTGGTTTAGAAAGACTTGAATTGCCCTTGGATGATGCACGCGATGTAATTGTGTTTGATTTCGAAAGACTTGAATTGGCCAAAGATAATGCACGCAATGTAATTCTGTGTGGTTTCAAAAGAATTGAATTGACCTTGAATGATACACATGATTCAATTCTGTGTGGTTTCAGAAGACTTGAATTGGTTTTGGATGATGCACATGATGTAATTATGTGTGGTTTCAAAAGATTTGAATTGGCCATGGATCACGCACATGAAGCAATTCTGTGTGGTTTCAGAAGACTTGAATTGGCCTTGGATGATGCACGCGATGCAATTATGTGGGGTTTCTAAAGAGTTGAAATGGCCTTGGATGATGCACACGATGCAATTCTGTGTGGTTTCGGAAGACTTGAATTGACCTTGTATGATGCACGAGGTGCAATTCTGTGTGGTTTTGGAAGAATTGAATTGGCCTTGGATGATGCACGTGGTGCGATTCTACACAGTTTCAAAAGAATTGAATTGGTCTTGGATGATGTACGCAATGCAATTCTATGTGGTTTCGAAAGAATTGAATTGGCCTTGGATGTTGCATGCAATGCAATTCTGTGTCATTTCAAAAGATTTTAATTGGCTTTGGATGATGCACACGATGCAATTCTATGTGGTTTCAGAAGACTTGAATTGGCCTTGGATGATGCACGCGATGCAATTTTGTGTTGTTTCGGAAGACTTGAACTAGCTTTGGATGATGCACGGTGCAATTTTGTGTTGTTTCAGAAAACTTGAATTGGCCTGGGATGATGCATGTGATCCAATTCTATTTGGTTTCAGAAGACTTGGACTGGCCTTGGATGATGCACACGATGTAATTTTTGTGGTTTTGGAAGACTAGAACTAGCCTTGGATTATGCAAGTGATGCAATTCTGTATGGTTTCAAAAGACTTGTACTAGCCTTGGAAGATGCATGCGGTGCAATTTTGTGTGGTTTTAGAAGTGTTGAACTGGCCTTGGATGATGCACGTGATGCAATTTTGTGTGGTTTCAGAAGAGTTGAATTGGAGCATTGGATGATGCATGCAATGTAATTATGTGTGGTTTCAGAAGACTTGAACTGGCCTTGGATGATGCACATGATGCAATTCAGTGTGGTTTCAGAAGAGTTGAATTGGACTTGGATGATAAGTGCAATGCAGATTTTTGTGGTTTCGGAAGAGTTGAATTGGTCTTGGATGATGCATGCAATGCAATTCTGTGTGGTTTACGAAGAGTTGAACTGGCCTTAAGATGATGCATATAATGCAATTCTGTGTCGTTTCAGAAGAGTTGAATTGGCTTTTGATAAAGTACGCGATGTAATTATGTGTGGCTTCGGAAGACTTGAACTGGCCTACGATGATGTATGCTATGAAATTCTATGTGGTTACATAAGACTTGAATTGGTGTTAGATGATGCACACAATACAATTGTGTGTGGTTTTGGAAGACTTGAATTGGCTTTGGAGGATGCACACGATGCAATTTTGTGTGGTTTTAGAGGACTTGAACTAGCCTTCAATGACACACGCGATGCAATTTTGTGTGGTTCTTGAAGTGGCTTTGGATGAAGCACACGATACAATTCTATGTGGTTTCGAAAAACTTGAACTGACATCGGATGATGCACGCGATGCAATTCTGTGTCACTTCAAAAGACTTGAACTGGCCTTAGATGATGCAAAAAATGCAATTCTACATGGTTTCAGAAGACTTGAACTAGCATTGGATGATGCAAGTGGTGCAATTTTACGTGGTTTCGGAAGAATTGAACTGGTCTTAGATGATGCACAAAATCCAATTTTGTGTGGTTTCAAAAGACTTGAATTTTCCATGGATGATGTAGACGATGCAATTTTGTGTGGTTTTAGAAGAATCAAATTGGCCTTGGATGATGCATAGGATGCAATTCTGTGTGGTTTCAGAAAACTTGAATTGGGTTTGGATAAAGCGTGCGATGCAATTCAGTGTTGTTTCAGAATACTTGAACTAGTTTTGGATGATGCATGCGATGCAATTTTTTGTGGTTTTGGATGATTTGACCTAGCCTTCGATGATTGACGTGATACAATTATATTTGGTTTTGAAACACCATCGATGCAACTTTGTGTGGTTTTAGAAGACTTGAACTGGCCTTCGATGATGCACATAATGTAGTTATGTGTGGTTACAGAAGCTTTGAATTGAGCTTTGATGATGACGTATGTGATACAATTCTATGTGGTCTTGCAAGATTTGAACTTACCTTGGATGATGCATGCGATGGAATTCTGTGTGGTTTCAAAATACTCTAACTGACCTTCAATGATGCACGTGATACAGTTCTGTGTGGTTTTAGAGGATTTGAATTGCCCTTGTATGATCCATGCGATGTCATTCTGTGTGGTTTCAGAAGAGTTCAACTAGCCTTGGATGATGCACGCGATCTAATTCTGTGTGGTTTTAGAAGAGTTGAACTGGCCTTGGATAATGCACGTGATGCAATTCAATGTGGTTTCAAAAGAATTGAACTGGCCTTAGATGATGCATGCGATGCAATTTTGTATGGTTTAGGAAGATTTGAACTGGCCTTGGATGATGCACGCATTGCAATTCTGTGTCATTTTTGGAAGAGTTGAACTAGCCTTGGGTGATGCACGTGATGCAATGCTGTGTGGTTTCAGAATACTTGAACTTGCCTAAGATGATGCACGTGATGCAATTCTACATATGTGGTTTCGGAAAAGTTGAACTGGCCTTGGATGATTTACGCGATGCAATTTTGTATTCTTTCAGAAGACTTGAACTAACCTTGGATGATGCACGTGATACAATTTTGTGTGGTTTCAAAAAACTTGAACTGCCTTCGATGATGCATGTGATGCAATTATTTGTGGTTTCGAAAGACTTGAACTGGCCTTTGATGATGCGCGTGATGCAATTCTGTGTAGTTTCAGAAGACTTGAATTGACCTTGAATGATGCATGCGATGCAATTCTGTGTGGTTTCGAAACACTTGATGGTAAAAGTACAAAGCTATGTCACATTTTCGGCCAACTTATCAGTACAACTAAATTTAAATATTTCTAACTAAAAATTAATTTTGGTCCACCATATGATCTAGTAAGATTCATTCTAGCTTACTTAGATACTTCCACAACTTTTTCAACTAAGATTGTTGGCTAAAAATATATGGAGCACCACTTTGAGGCCGAATTACCAAAAAAAAAAAATTATTTGAAAAACTTGACTTTCAATAACTCATACTTATATAAAATGAAAAAAAATTATATCCATGCACTATATAAAGTTTGATGTCTAATGTAACTTCATTTTTCACCAATTTATCACAATTAAATTATAGTGTTAATTTATTAAAAGCTAATTTAAAATAATTTTTTAATTTTTTTAAAAAAATAAAAACATAAAATATACTTAAAAATACATATTTAAATAGTGTATATCATTTGAAAATTCAAAATATATATGCCACTTTTTAGTGATTCATGTTTAAAGTTGGATCAGTATTGGTCATTTCCTTTATAAAGTGTGACACAACTCTGTGCTTTTACCTCATAACTGGCCTTGGATGATGCACGCAATGCATTTCAGTGTGGTTTTGGAAAACTTGAACTGACTTTGGATGATGCAAACTATGCAATTTTGTGTTGTTTAAGAAGACTAGAATTGACATTGGATGATGTACGCGATGCAATTTTGTGTGGTTTCAGAAGACTTGAACTGGCATTGGATGATGCAAGCGATGCATTTCTTTGTGGTTTTAGAAGACTTGAACTGGCCTTGGATGATGCACGCGATGCATTTCTGTGTGGTTTTAGAAGACTTGAACTGATCTTGGATAATGCACGAAATGCAATTCTGTGTGGTTTTAGAAGTCTTCAATTGGTCTTGGATGATGCACGTGATGCAATTCTATGTGGTTTCAGAAGACATGAACTAGCCTTGGATGATGCACGCGATGCAATTCCATGT
Organism: Sequoia sempervirens; assembly: GCA_007258455.2. Taxonomy (NCBI): domain Eukaryota; kingdom Viridiplantae; phylum Streptophyta; class Pinopsida; order Cupressales; family Cupressaceae; genus Sequoia; species Sequoia sempervirens. Next base: position 85,868 of record VDFB02282289.1, on the reverse strand, counting down.
GGTTTCAAAAGACTTGAATTGGCCTTGGATGATGCACACAATGCAATTTTTTGTGATTTCAAAAGACTTGAACTTGCTTTGAATGATGCATGCGATGCAATTCTGTGTGGTTTTAGAAGTCTCTAATTAGATTTGGATGATGCACATGATGCAATTCTATGTGGTTTTGGAAGACTTGAATTGGCCTTAGATGATGCACGTGATGATATTCTGTGTGGTTTTGAAAGACTTAAATTGGCCTTGGATGATGCATGCGATGTAATTGTGTGGTTTTGGAAGACTTGAATTGGCCTTGGATGATGCATGTGATTCAATTATATGTGGTTTCAAAAGACTTGAATTGACTTTGAATGATGCACACGATTCAATTCTATGTGGTTTCGAAATACTTGAATTGGCCTTGGATGGTGCACAAGATGTAATTTTGTGTGGTTTCAAAAGATTTGAATTGGCCATGGATGATGCACACGAAGCAATTCTATGTGGTTTCAGAAGACTTGAATTGGCCTTGGATGATGCACACAATGCAATTATGTGGGGTTTTAGAAGACTTGAATTGGCCTTGATGCATGCAATGCAATTTTGTGTGGTTTCGGAAGACTTGAATTAACCTGGTATGATGCATGAGGTGCAATTCCGTGTGGTTTTAGAAGACTTGAATTGGCTTTGGATGATGCATGCGGTGTGATTCTACACGGTTTCGAAAGAATTGAATTGGTCTTGGATTATGCACGCAATGCAATTCTGTGTGGTTTCGAAAGACCTTTTGGCCTTGGATGTTGCACTCAATGCAATTTTGTGTCCTTTCGAATGACTTGAATTGGCCTTGGATGATGCACGTGATGCAATTCTATGTGGTTTTGGAAGACTTGAATTGGCCTTGGATGATGCACACAATGCAATTTTGTGTGGTTTCAAAAGAATTGAATTGACCTTGAATGATGTACATAGTGCAATTTTGTGTGGTTTCAGAAGACTTGAATTGGCCTAGGATGATGCACGCGATCGAATTTTGTGTAGTTTCGAAAGACTTGAACTGGACTTGGATTATGCACACGATTCAATTCTGTGTTGTTTCGAAAGACTTGAACTAGCCTTGGATGAGGCACGCGATGCAATTTTGTATGGTTTCAGAAGACTTGAACTAGCCTTGGATGATTCACTTGATGCAATTCTGTGTGGTTTTGGATAGTTGAACTGACCTTGGATGATGTGCGCAATGCAATTCTATGTGGTTTTGGAAGAGTTGAACTGGCCTTTGATGATGCACGCAATGCAATTTTGTGTGGTTTGCGAAGACTTGAATTGGCCTTGGATGATGCATATGATGCAATTCAGTGTGGTTTTAGAAGAGTTGAATTTGTTTTGGATGTTGCACGTGATGCAATTCTGTGTGGTTTCAAAAGAGTTGAATTGGTCTTCGATGATGCACACAATGCAATTCTATGTGGTTTAGGAAGAGTTAAATTGGCATAAGATGATGCACGCAATGCAATTATGTGTGGTTTCAGAATATTTGAATTGGTCTTGGATAAAGCACGCGATGTAATTCTATGTGGCTTTGGAAGACTTGAATTGGCTATGATGATGAATGCGATGCAATTCTGTGTAGTTTCTAAAGACTTGAACTGGTGTTAGATGGTGCGCGCGATACAATTTGTGTGATTTTGGAAGACTTGAGATGGCTTTGGAGGATGCACACGATGCAATTCTGTGTGATTTTGGAAGACTTGAGTTGGCTTTGGAGGATGCACACGATGCAATTCTGTGTGGTTTCAGAAGACTTGAACTAGCTTTCAATGATGTACATGATGCAATTTTGTGTGGTTTCAGAAAACTTGAACTAACCTCATATGATACACACAATTTAATTTTATGTGGCTTCAGAAGACTTGGACTGGCATTGGATGATGCACGCGATGCAATTCTGTGTGGTTTTGGAAGACTTGAACTATCATTGGATGATGCACGTGTTGCGATTCTGTGTGGTTTTGGAAGACTTGAACTGACCTTGGATGATGCACGCGATGCAATTATGTGTGGTTTCAAAAGACTTGAATTGGCCTTGGGTGATGCATGTGATTCAATTTTATGTTTTTTCAAAAGACTCGAATTGGCCTTGGATGATGCAAAGGATGCAATTCAATGTGATTTTGGAAGACTTGAACTAGCCTTGGATAATGCACGTGATGCAATAATATATGGTTTCGAAACACCATCGATGCAATTCTGTGTTGTTTCGGAAGACTTGATCTGGCCTTTGATGATGCACGTAATGCAATTCTGTGTGGTTTCAGAAGATTTGAATTGGGTTTTGATGATGCACTCGATGCAATTCTATGTGGTTTTGCGAGACTTGAAGTGACATTTGATGATGCACATGATGTAATTTTTTGTGGTTTTGAAACACCATCGATGCAATTATGTGTTGTTTCAAAATACTTGAACTAACCTTCGATGAAGCACGCGATGCAATGTTGTGTGGTTTTAGAGGACTTGAACTAGTCTTATATGATGCACAGTGCACACAATGCGATTTTGTGTGGTTTCAAAAGAGTTGAACTAGCGTTGGATGATGCACGCGATGTAATTCCATTTGGTTTTGAAAGAATTGAATTGCCCTTAGATGATGCATGTGATGCAATTTTTTGTGGTTTCGAAAGAGTTGAACTAGCCTTAGATGATTCATGCGATGCAATTCTGTGTGGTTTAGGAAGAATTGAACTAACCTTGGATGATGTACGTGATTCAATTCTGTGTCATTTTTGAAGATTTGAAGTAGCCTTGGATGATGCACACACTACAATGCTGTGTGGTTTCAAAATATTTGAACTGGCCTAAGATGATGCACGCGATGCATTTCTGTGTGGTTTTAGAAGACTTGAACTGATCTTGGATAATGCACAAAATGCAATTCTGTGTGGCTTCGAAAGTCTTCAATTGGTCTTAGATGATGCACGTGATGCAATTCCATGTGCTTTCGGAAGACTTGAACTAGCCTTGGATGATGCGCGTGATGCAATTCTATGTGGTTTCAGAAGACTTGAACTAGTCTTGGATGATGCACACGATGCAATTTTCTATGATTTCGGAAGACTTGAACTTGCTTTGGATGATGCACATGATGCAATTCTCTGTGGTTTCAAAAGTCTTGAATTGACCTTGAGTGATGCATGCGATTCAATTCTCTATGGTTTTGGAAGACTTGAATTGGCCTTGGAATAATGCACACGATGTAATTCTGTGTGGTTTCAAAAGATTTGAATTGGCCATGGATGATGCACGCGAAGCAATTCTGTGTGGTTTCAAAAGACTTGAATTGGCCTTAGATGATGCACGCAATGCAATTATGTGGGGTTTTGGAAGACTTGAATTGGCCTTGGATGATACACGCAATGAAATTCTATGTGGTTTTGGAAGACATCAATTGACGTTGTATGGTGCATGTGGTGTGATTCTGCGCGGTTTTGAAAGAATTGAATTAGTCTTAGATTATGCACATGATGCAATTCTGTGTAGTTTTAGAAGACTTGAATTGGCCTTGGATGTTGCATGCAATGCAATTCTGTGTCATTTCAAAGACTTGAATTGGCCTTGGATGATGCACTCGATGCAACTCTATGTGGTTTTGGAAGACTTGAATTAGCCTTGGATGATGCACATGATGCAATTTTGTGTGGTTTCGGAAGACTTGAACTGACCTTAGATGATGTACATGGTGCATTTCTGTGTGGTTTCAGAAGACTTGAATTGGCCTGGAATGATGCACGCGATCCAATTCTATGTGGTCTCGGAACACTTGAACTGCCCTCAGATGATGCACGCGATGCAATTCTGTGTGGTTTCGAAAGACTTGAACTAGCCTTGGAGGATGAACGCGATGCAATTTTGTATGATTTCAGAAGACTTGAACTAGCCTTGGATGATGCACATCATGCAATTCTGTGTGGTTTCAGAAGAGTTGAACTGGCATTGGATGATGCGCGCAATGCAATTTTGTGTGGTTTCGGAAGAGTTGAATTGGTCTTTGATGATGCACGCGATAGAATTCTGTGTGGTTTCAGAAAACTTGAATTGGCCATGGATGATGCATGCGATGCAATTCGATGTGGTTTAAGAATAGTTGAATTGGTCTTGGATGATGCATCTGATGCAATTCTGTGTACTTTTAGAAGATTTGAATTGGTCTTGGATGATGCATGCAATGCAATTCTGTGTGGTTTAGAAAGAGTTAAACTGGCTTAAGATAATGCACATGATGCAATTCTATGTGGTTTCAGAATATTTGAATTGGCCTTGGATGAAGCACATGATGTAATTCTATGTGGCTTCGGAAGACTTGAACTGGCCTATGATGATGTATGCGATGCAATTCGGTGTGGTTTCAAAAGACTTGAACTGGTGTTAGATGATGCACGCGATACATTTCTGTGTGATTTTGGAAGACTTGAACTGGCTTTGGAGGATGCACACGATGCAATTCTGTGTGGTTTTGGAAGACTTAAACTTGCCTTTGATGATGCATGCAATGCAATTTTTGTGGTTTTGAAAGACTTGAACTAGCTTTCGATGATGCACGCGATGCAATTCTCTGTGTTTTCAGAAAACTTGAATTGGCCTCAGATGATACACGTGATGCAATTTTGTGTGGCTTCAGAAGACTTGAACTGTCCTTGGATGATGCACGCGATGCAATTTACGTGGTTTCAGAAGACTTGAACTAGCATTTGATGATGCATGTGGTGCAATTCTGTGTTGTTTCAGAAGACTTGAACTGGTGTTGGATGATGCATGCGATGCAATTTTGTGTTGTTTCAAAAGACTTGAATTGGCCTTGGATGATGCATGTGATTCAATTTTGTGTGGTTTTAGAAGACTCGAATTGGCCTTGTTTGATGCACAGGATGCTATTTTGTGTAGTTTTGGAAGACTTGAACTAGCCTTAGATAATGCACGTGATGCAACAATATATTGTTTCGAAACACCATCGATGCAAATTTGTGTGGTTTCGGAAGACTTGATTTGGCCTTTCGATGCTGCACCTAATGCAATTCTATGTGGTTTCGGAAGATTTGAGCTGGCCTTTGATGATGCATGCGATGCAATTCTTTGTGGTTTTGCAAGACTTGAACTAACCTTTGATGATGCAAACGATGCAATTCTATGTGGTTTCGGAAGACTTGAACTAGCCTTCGATGATGCACATGAGGCATCTGTGTGGTTTCAAAATACTTGAACTGACCTTCGATGATGCACACAATTCAATGTTGTGTGGTTTCGGAGGACTTGAACTAGCCTTGTATGATGCAGACAATGTGATTTTGTGTGGTTTCAGTAGAGTTGAACTAGCCTTGGATGATACTTGCGATGCAATTCTGTTTGTTTTCGAAAGACTTGAACTGGCCTTGGATGATGCATGTGATGCAATTCTATGTGGTTTTGAAAAATTTGAACTGGCCTTAGATGATTCAGGCAATGCAATTCTGTGTGGTTTAGGAAGACTTGAACTGACGTTGGATGATGCACGCTATGCAATTCTGTGTCGTTTTGGAAGAGTTGAAGTAGCCTTGGATGATGCATCTGATACAATATTGTGTGGTTTCAGAATACTTGAACTAGCCTAAGATGATGCACGTGATGCAATTCTATGTGGTTTCGGAAAAGTTGAACTGGTCTTGGATGATGTATGCAATGCATTTGTGCGTTTCGGAAAACTTGAATTGACCTTGGATGATGTACACGATGCAATTCTGTGTGGTTTTAGAAGACTTGAATTGCCTTCAATGATGCATGCGATGCAATTATGTGTGATTTCGAAAGACTTGAACTAGCCTTGGATGATGCACGCGATGTAATTCTGTGTGTTTTCAGAAGTCTTGAGCTGGCCTTGGATGATGCATGTGATGCAATTTTGTGTGGTTTCAAAACATTTGAAGGTAAAATTACAAAGTTGTGTCTCACTTTCAGCCAACTTATCAGCACAACTAAATTTAAGTATTTCTAACTAAAAATTAATTTTGGTCAAACATATGATCTAGTAAGATTCATTCTAGCTAACTTAGATACTTTCACAATTTTTTCATCTAAAATTGTTGGCTAAAAATATATTGAGCACCAATTTGAAACCAATTTACCAAAGAAATAAAATTATTTGAAAAACTTGATGTTTTAATAACTCCTACTCATGTAAATAACATTTTTTTTTTAAAATATAAAAATACTCTTTTTTAGATCCATAAGTGTAGTTTGCAAAAATATATTTATCAAAATTGAATAAAAAATATATCCATGCGCTAAAGTTTCAAGTTATAAATATACACAAAAAATGTGAAAGAAAAAAAAATTACTATAAAAATTTTGACATCTCATGTAACTTCATTTTTCATCAATTTATCAGCAATTAAATTATAGTGTTAATTTATTAAAACTAGTTTAAAATAATTTTTTAATTTTTTGAAAAAATAAAAACATAAAATATACTAAAAAATACACATTTAACTAATTTACATCATTTCAAAATTCGAAATATATATGCCACTTTTTAGTGATTCAAGTTTAAAGTTGGATCAGTGTTGGTTGTTTCCTTTATAAGGTGTGACACAACTTTGTGCTTTTACCCTTGAACTAGCCTTGGATGATGCACGCGATGCATTTCTGTGTGGTTTCAGAAGATTTGAATTGGCTTTGAATGATGCATGCGATGCAATTCAATGTGTTTTCAGAAGACTTGAACTGACCTTGTATGATGCACACAATGCAATTCCATGTGGTTTCGGAAGACTTGAACTGGCCTTGGATGATGCATACGATACATTTCTGTGTGGTTTCGAAAGATTTGAACTAGCCTTGGATGATGCACAAAATGCAATTTTGTGTGGTTTCTGAAGTTTTGAATCGACCTTTTATGTTGTATGCGATGCAATTTTGCGTGGTTTCGAAATACTTGAACTAGCATTGGATGATGCACGTGGTGCAATTTTGCGCAATTTCGGAAGACTTGAATTGGCCTTAGATTGTGCACACAATGCAATTCTGTGTGGTTTCGGAAGACTTGTGTTGATGTTTGAATTCGTACCTCTGGAGTGTGTATTGGAAACAAACAGCTATGCACAATATTAATTGCTCTTCAAATTAGGAGGGGAAGCTCCCTCTTTTGCTATTTTTGGGTAAAAAGTAAAGTAAATTTCCTATTGTTTTACTCAGTGGCAATGTACAAGGTTATTAAACGCAATGCGTTGTAGCTAAGGTTTTCTCTGGTTTCTGCAGATCTTAACTATAACTACGCCAAAACTATAACTATCCTATCTCTTTAAGTATTTCAGAGCGAAAGGATCTAGGAGAAATTGGGAATGGTTGGATTCACTTAGACAAATTGTCCCTCAAAATGCATCTGAAGACTCATGGCTTTTTCAGACTTATCCTGAAACAAAGTTTATGCAAGCAAATATCAAACGGTAAGCTAAATGTCAGGATTCCCATGGAGGCGAGGTGCTCTATCTGAGGTGTAGGTTGAAATATAGATTACTAGAAACAACATTAAACGATAATCCTAATCTTTAAATTCCCTTGGAGGCGAGGTGCTCTATCTGAGGTGTGGATTGAAAGAAAGATTATTTGAAACAACAAACATGGAAGATCTTGAGAATTTTGGATCAAAGGCATATGGCTCTCCTGATTTATTATCTCAACTTCAATCAAAGATTACATTTTTGGGACAACAAATTGCATGAAAGAGGACAATCACACAATATGCGATCAACTAAATGCACTTGACAAATATTGAACACACCTACATGAATAACAAGAACACAATTGAACAACTCAACATTTAGCTATAACAAGTACGATTCAAGAACTTATACTAAGTGAACAAAAACTATTTGACATCAACGTTTTGCCACCATGAAGGAAAGTTAAAAAATAATGAGCAAAGACTCTTATTTATATATGCTCAAAGGAGTAGGCAACCCTAAAGTCTCCTTGAGTTAACATTGAGTTCTTGTCAATTTGTAAGATTTATTCCTATGTCTAAAAGTAGGTAACCCAATAGTTAACTGGAAAGACTACTTTAGTTAAGTGATTCTAAACTAAAGAGAACTCCAATATACATAGGTGTCTCCAAAAATAGACATGCACGATTGGTGGGACAAGTTAACTTGGAAAGAAGCATCAATGTGTCTAATGTCAAATTTGGAAAATGGTGGGACGTCCTAACTGGAAGTTTACAGCTCAACACTTTGAGTCATCGGCTCCTCTAACCAATCATTAATTGTCTCTACATCTAGACAATTGATACTTCTCAAGATGATGACATGTGTTCGAAGCATCGCCTCGCCACTTGTAATTTGATCCTGAAAATGGTGTCCCTTTTCAGTTGCATCATTAAGCTTCGTTGTAATGGCTACAATCTGACTCAACCCATAGTCACCGTTGAAAATACTATGGATGAGGTTTTGGAATTTCATTTGCACTTCGTCTTTCGCAATCTACTCACCGTCCTCGCGTTGATACTGACAAGGGACTTGTGATATGAAAGTTCTCGCGAACTTGATACACTTGTCACCTTTTGTCTACTCTCAATCAATTTTGCGTAGATTACCTTGTAGGTTTTTACCTTGAAGAGTTGTTCTCTCCAAGTAAAAAGTTTTTGTTTATGTTTTTTTGCAGTGAATGAAATGTAGGCTAGTCCAAATGAGAATGGGAGTGTGGAAGGTAGTGTGGTAGTAACCAGTGGTGGCTTTGTGTCGAGTGTCTTCAGAAAGTCGTGAAACAGGACCATTTTAGTTTTGATTTCAACTTGAGAGTAATGCATTATGAAAAACTCTATTGTTGACTGTAAACATGGATATGTTTAGGCAACTTTTCTAGTGAGGCTAAAAATAGCTTCTCAAGGCGCAACCTTTTACAAAAATTTCTAAGATGTGGGTTTTGTTAAGAATGTATTTCTAAGCCGACCTAGATCATCAGATTTGTGAAAAAGTGACTTTTCCTCGGACATGCAACAACTTTTTAGAAACAAAAGCAGCAGAAGCTTTAGAAGTTGCAAAGGCTATTTTTTCTCGAAAAATTCTGGAATATGGGTTTTGTAAGTGCTTGTGTGCTGATCATACCCAGTTTCTCTGTTTTTTGAAATGATGACTTTTGGAGGCAGTGGGACAACTTTTTCAAAGAAATATAGCATGTGGGTTTTATGGCCAATCTCGTGTTGATCATACCCAGAAGGCCAAATTTGTGGAAAAATGTCGTTTATTTGGACATGCAAGAAGATCTACGACAAGAATAAAAGAAATGTGTGGGGAGAAGCTAGAAGTTATAAGCTGTTGCCTTGGAAAATGATGCATGGTGATGAAATCTTGTGAAAGGCGACCTTCTATGCAACCTGAGACTAGAAAAATGAAGAATGTTGAGAATGGCTTTCGTCGGATCTTCAAATGGCGTTGGAGAGAAAATATTTGTGTTTGAGCTCTTCAAGCTATAAGAAATAATGAAGAATGGATGCCTAAGCTTTGATAAATATCAATTTGAGTTGGAAGCATCAATTTGGGTGTCCAAACCCTAATTGGGGAGTCGATTTATGTGATTGGGAGTTAACTGGAAGAGTTTCCACCCAATTTGGGACGCCTAGGCTTGAAAACGTCTTCAAAAATCCTAGCTAGGAGTTGACTTTGGACGCCATCTTGGAAGATTTTCAACTTTTGCTTGATGAATAGCCTTTGTTCGACCCTGAATTTTGTTTTCCTGATTGATCACAAAGCCTTGCTAATAGATTCACTGCGGAGTTGGATCAACTCTGAAGAGATGCTATTGGGGGTTGTGAACCTCGAAAACTAAATCTAGTGCCTTGAATTCTTGGGCGCCTCTTCCCAAGAGAGTGCTTTTTTTGCTAGTGTTAGCCAATTTCTTGGATGCTTTTCAATTTTCTCCATTTGACCATCTGTGCTTCAATCAACAACTATCGGTGACCGACAAATCTCATGGTTGGGATGTTCAATCCATTGCGAAGTTGGAAACATTCTGGAACAAATGACTGTCTGTGCAAGGTTAGAAAATTGATTTATGAGGTTCAAACTTCTAGGCGCCCCTGGCCTGTAGGGGTGCTTTTGTTGTTTTGAGGTACATTTTGCACTTTGCAACCCTTCATGAAGAACTCCAATTTGATCTTCGTTGTCGAATGTTTGATTGTTCCGTTGAATCAGTTGATGATGTCGTCATGGAGATTGATCAAAATGGAAGAGGTCTTCTTGTAAGTTACAACACTTGAAAGAAGCATCTGATTGCCTAAAAGGTTGGGTGCCTATTTCTAGGAAGGTGCATTTTCTTCAACACTTAGCCAATTCTTCATGCCCTTCAATTTTCCTTCACCTCTAGTGTTTTACGCTCAATCTTTGTTTGTGAGTGCTTGACAAGTCTCGTCAGCTTACAATAGGATTGATTGCGAAGCTGAAAGGGTGTTGAGAAGATGCCTTGGAGAAAACAACTACTGAAAACTTTATTTGGTTGCCCAAAATGATGGGTGCCCCTGGCCAGTAGGGGTGCTTTTGTCTTGATGTCCATCAATTTACCCTCTGTTTCACGTGCTCGAATGATCAGTTGTTGCTGCTGTTTGGTATGTCTCGTGAACTGGCTGCAGGATCCATCGCGAAGCCAGGCTGAATCAGAGGAGGTCATTTGGAGTTTTCCAATCCAAAGACTGGCATCTGATATCTTTCATTCTTGGGTGCTCTTGGGCTACAGGGGCACTTTTTCTCTTGTTTGACTATCGTCTTTGATGATTCTCGCTTTCAGCATCTACTACCTCTACCTTCAATTCACAATATTTGATGAATCTGTTGAATTCACTTGATGATTCATCATAAAGCTGGCAGAATTATGAAGAAGATGACTGTCTCGGCAAAACTTGATAACTGCATTTGACCTCTTGAGCTCATGGGCACCCCTGGCCATCAAGGGCACTTTTGGCTACAAGTCCTTCAATTTTCATGAAGATTGTTACCTCTTATGCCTTGCGTTTACCTTCTCAGCAACTGCATCAATCACCGCTATCGCTGACGCAGATGCATTGTTGATGACGCAATCATGTTCACCGTTGCGATTGTATTTCACCATTCTGCGTGTACAGACAACGCATTGATTGTGTAGCATCTCTTGTAGCAAGGTTGTGCATCTTCCATACTTAGAACATTTTCAACCAAATTTAACTTTTGAAATTCTTGTTCGTTGTGAAGCACCAACATCTTTCGCCATAATATCTTCATAGAAGTGTTTGAAGCTTGGATATCAATATGTGGTACTGGCCATTCTGCCAATTGATGACCTCGCAGGTCCTATCTTTCCTCTTGAAAAAATAAAGTAGACCCACTAGAGCAAAACTAACTCTTTTATGATTTTGACTTGACTAGTGTGATCGTGACGTGAAATTTACCTATCAAAATCATTTTGAGTTATTTATGGAAAGGTCCTATTTTTTAGGGTTTTCCTAAAAACAAGGGTTTGAAAACCTAATTTTCAAAATTTGCAAGTATCATCCTTGACATAAAACCACAAAAAGCCCATGTTTTTGTTTGACCTAAAATAGACTTTTGACAACAATTTTACAAGATTTAGACCATTTTTATCAAAATGCCTTATTGAAGCAAAAAAAATTTTTGGGTACAACATTAGGCTTGATCTAGTGACCATGTTGGATACTTACCGCATAGGAGAACTGAGAATATCTAGGTTTTTAAAGGGTAGACCAGTATATGATCAGTTGGGCAATGGAGTCAGGACTATTTCCTAATTCACATAATAGTTGGAGTTTTCCTAAATCACCTAAAAACAAGACTATCTAATCACCTAAAACACTACAAAACTTTACGGAACAGGAAAATACATTACGACATAATGAAAACAAAAAGAAAATTACTTACAAATATTTACTCCACCCCTGAAGGGATGAAGTGCTTTGGATATTGTTCACTGCATGGCAGTGGGAAGATCCTTCCATCGATGCTACTTCTATTTGAAAGGCTTTACTTCTCTTCTAATGGGAATTGTAGGAGACAATCCCTTTGGGATGAAGATTCTCAGGTATTCATATATCCAAGCAAACGTACTCTGACAAAAGTTATAATATGATGCAAATGGGAAAGCTGATACCCCTAAGGCATTAGTTTTGCTGCAGTCCATCCTCGAGATGTTGATTTCTTCTAACCAGTCGATCGAGTTCCAAACTTGATTTCTATAATGTCGTAGGTGATCTTTTCTGACCTGAAACTATCCTTTGACCGGCTCGTTGATCAGCTCTAGATCGCCTTTAACACAGGATTTTGATTCCCATGTCCTCGACATTTTTGAGGCCTAACAAAAACGCATCTTTCTCAGCTTTAGTGAATTCCAATTGCACATATGGGTGTAACTATTTTTTAAGGGAGATGACCATTTCCCCTACTTTTGAACTTGCATTGGAACAACCTCCATCAAACTCTATTGTCTGTGACTTTGTACCCTCTATCGGTCTCTTTTTAGAACAAGCAATGTTTTTGTCTTTAGTTTCTATCTATTTTTGTCTTTAGTTTCTATCTCTGACAGAGTCACATATTACCAAGACTCGTTTCAGGCTTTTCTTCTGCTGGAACAATTGACTTGAGCACAACCTACTTCTACAACATTGAGAATCTGATCTAGTTGTTCTGGATGATCTCAAAGATATTTGAGTAAGAAATTTGTACCTTGGTCTTCATCATGGAAGCTACAATGTCACAATTTGTTGAAGATGGATCTTGAGCAATTGGCATAGTGTTCTCACCTGAAAAATTGGGTTTAGAAGTGGAAGGCACTTCTTTACCCTTTTCGTTTGATTTCTGCCTTTCTTCTTCTTCTTTCTATGCTTTGAAGTGTTGAGAATGTGTAAACACAAGCGTTGAAAAGTTTTCATGATTCATCGCAAGAGAATACTGACGGTATGCTTCTTTTTCTTGATTGACAAGTTCTCTTTCAAAGTATCCCACTGTGGAGTCGCAATCGAAGTTTTTTGTTTGTGGTAAGACAATGTTCGAACTTGGTGTTGGTACAAAACTAGAATTGGGAGCAGCTTCATTGTATCTGTTATACCCAAACCAATTTTTTTTGTTGCATTCAGGCATTTTGCTTAAAATGGTCTAAACCTTGTAAAAATGATGTCAGAAGTTAGGTTTTGCGCAATTCAAGTATGGGCTTTGAGTCAGTTTGATGTTAGGAAGATATTGGTGAAATTTGAAAAAAATGAAAATTAGGGTTTCTGGACCCCTATTTTTAGGTCAAAAACCCTAAAAATTTGAAACTTGTCATAATTGATTGAATTTTTTTTTATTGGTTTATTTTACTTCACGACCACAATGGTGAAGTCAGATTTAGTTAAAACACAGTTTAAGTCTGGTGGGTAGTTTTCACTTTTTCAAGTGGAAAGTTGGAAACTCTGAGATCGTCAATGGCAAACGACCAGTTGCTAGATGTCAAAATCTAAGCTTAAAACGCTCAAATGAAGAATCTATGGCAAGAAAGATGCAAAGTGATGCTTCGTCTCGGAGGGGATTTTTTGCTGGGATGAAAATCATCAAAAAATTTCGAACTCTGGAACAAAAGAGCCCCTCCTAGCCAGGGGCGCCCTAGGTTTCAAAGGCTCAAATTTCATTTTTGAGGTTTATCACTTCCAAGAAGACTTCTCTGGAATACTATCAACTTTGCAATGAGCCTACTACTTAGCCTGAAAGATCTGTCTAGCACCTGATACGAGAGATTGAACGAGAAACAGGGGAGATGAAAAATGACACACTGGAAGGAAAAGCGCGCCTCTTAGTCAGGGGTGCCCATCCTTTTGAGGGACCAGATGAAGGTTTCTGACCAAATGATGCCTAAGATGTTTGTTCCATACTTGATCAGGCTTCGCAACGAATCAGTCAGCGTGTAATTCTGAGTTGCTGAACTGTCGGAATCAGGAGTCAAACATAAAGTCTAATCTTGGTCAAAATGTCAAGGAAAAAGCAAAAGCGCCCCTAGAGGCCAGGGGTGCCCAAGGTTTTGGAACCTTGAATGCAATCTTTCTAGTGATCTCAAGTATTCATCCTGTTCATGTTACATCTAGCTTTTCATTGCATATCTTAGTCAAGTCAAAGGACGAGTCAGCAGCCTATAGTTGGAGTTTAAGTGTTATTTTAGCTACTTGGAAAAATGGTTGTCTTTGGGAACAAAAGCACCCTTGGAGGCCAAGGGCACCCTTGATTTTAACCCACCAAATGATGTTTTTAGGAAAAATGTTCTCTAGTAGCTCTTGTGCAGAACGGAGCCAGCTACGTAGTGAACTAGCTTGTTAGTTCTGAAGTTTTTCCGAACGCCGGAGAACATGAGATGAAGGGAGGTCAAAATCACCTCCAAAATGATGAAAATTTGACCAAGTCTGAAGCTAAAAGTGCCCCTGGAGGCTAGGGGAGCCCTGAATTTTGAAGCCTCAGATCTTAGAATTTGGCTTTCTAGCCTCAAGGAGTTTATTGTCAGTTTTGATCTTGCTCTTCAACGAAACTGTCAGCCAATCTTTTGGACATGTCAATCAAAAGAATCAGTGATCGAACATGGGCTCCGGTGAGGTTTGTGAACTGAAATTTTAAAGAAAATTTCTAACTCTGGAAAAGGACACCTAGAGTCAAAGTTTGACTTGTTGACTTAAGTGCATGTAAGCGCCCATGAGAGGTGGAGTTTGGAAACTGAATTTAAATATTATTTAATATTTAGTAATTCAACTTCAAATGAAATTATTTTTGCTTGCAAAAGGGGCGATTTATTTTTGCATGTGCTATTAATTGAATTTGGTCCAATCAGAAGCTAGCGCTCTTTTTAGGGCGAATTTTTCATTCAGTTAACTCAATTTTGGGGGACCAATCAGAGGGTGTTGTACATTTTTGAGGTCCAATCAGGGTGGCGCCTATTTGCATTCATATTGGGACGATTTTAGACTTAAATTTGTTTATTTAAGTCATTATTGGTGCCATTATTCACATCACAAGTGCAAGCAAATACGATTTTCTTGAGCAAGGAAAGATCTAAAGGTGCTTCGAGTTGTTGGAAATGTTGTCATTGATGTCAAAGTCATGTCAAGAAGGTTTTTGTTGTCTATGCATAATTGATATAAACGAATTTGATTAATGGAAGACATGTCAAGGTAGCATAAGAAATCGATGTTGCTATTTAAGATTTGATTAGACAAAAGCGGAGGAACATGAATATATTGATCATACTCAGACCTGTACATTGATATGATGTATGGCTCAAGTTTGAAGATCATGTTTTCAGTTTGCATCACTCTTCTATTCTACATCAGATTTGTTAAGTGTGAAAGAAGAGACAATATCAGTAATCATACCATCAGTAAAGGATGTGACAATAACATCAATGAGTCTGTTTAAATCTGGAAAAAGAATAAAATACAACACAACATTGATATTCCTTAAAGAGCTAATGTCATCACAATTCAACATAAATCAGCCACTGTTGAATGAAGAACAAAAATAAAATAAATTAAATAAGACAAATCACAAAAAAAAAACAAAAACCAGATTGAGAAAAATGTAGAACTGTTGTAACTATCGACAGGCTATAAATCAGATTGTTTGAGATCGCTGGTTGTTGAAGATTTACTCAGAATAATCATCATTGATTACTAATTGACTAATTAATCTGATCACTAAAAATGTCGATTAATGAAAATGTGGGACTAATTTGTTAAGAAGACAAAATGTTGGCTGATCAGGTTTGAGGGACGTGTCTTTCTTGAAAGGGACGTGCTCACTTTGTGGTCTTCTACAATGAAAGGATGTGTTTATTAAGATTTGAAAGAAAAGAAAAATAACTAAATCAAGAGAATCGGCTTCAACTCAAAAGGTGCAATGCTTCTTTTAAAAGGATATACTCATTCGATTGAAAGGATATGCTCATTCGATTGAAAGAATATCATCATCCGTTGCAATGTTTGAAGGGTTCGATCTACTTGTTAAATCAAATATGTTCAACAGATTTAAAAGCAGAAAATCAAGGTTGTTAAGAAAAAAATAAAATTAATAAAGAGGTGCGATTTTATCAAAATATGAAGTCTTTCATTTAATGGTATGATTTCTAAATGAAGGGTGCGATTATGCTTTGATGAAACAAACAATTAAAAACCAAAAGGCAGATTCAAAAAGGACGTTGCTCAAGTAAAAAGTTACAGTGCTTGGCCAACATACATAGATGAATTCAAAAATCAGATTTGAAATATGTGTGTGTGGAATAAAAGATATATTATCTGAGGAGCAGATTGGGAAGAAATAAAGATGTGCTGTGTGAAATAAAAGCTATATCATTTGAACCTCAGCAAGTAAATCAAATGAAGAGTTTTCAGAATATAGAAAGGTGGTAGAGAGTGTTGGAGTGTGGATTTGAGTGAACATTAATTGTGAAAGAGAGTAGTGAGATGTGTTGTGTGAAAAAAGAAGAAGGGATAAATCATCCAAACACAAGCAGAGTGCAGAAATATATATTATTTCTGTGTGAGCTTTAAGAGGTGTCCTACATCACAAGGTAGAGTCAAATTGAGATAAAATACAAACTTACAAGGGTCATGTTGCAGATCTAAGTGAATGAGATTGTGATCAATGAACTATTCCTGAGAATTATATGAAGAAACTATAAGGCAGATCATAAAAAGGAATAAGTGCAGATTAGAGAGCATCTTAAAGATTAAATTTATGAGAAGATTGTGAATGATTATGATCAGTTTTGTAAAAGGAGATTGTGCACAGTTTGGATCAGATTTGTGAAGAATATAATGCAGATTTGGTGAAGTAGATGGCATCATCATGAAGTAAATCATTTATGTGAAAAGGAAAGTTGTGAACAAGATACAATTTGATATAATTCAATGAGGATAATTTCAAGAAGATTATAAAGTACATCATCCATTGAGGAAGCAAGATTGAGGGTGGAACACAATTCATTCAAGATATTATTTTTGCTAAGTTGGTGCTTGGCGAGTGGGTGTTGGAGCCTCTAGTAGGTTGGTGCCTGCAAACTTTAGGGGTTGATTCTCCTTGTAGGCTGGTGCCTACTAAATCAGGATTAGGGGTTGATGCTCCTTGTAAGTTGGTGCCTACTAAACTACATTATTGGTGATTCAAGTAGGTTGGTGCCTATATTCTTTGTAAGAGCATATATAATTCATAAAGTACATTATTTGTATTGTGGTTTTATCCCGTAAGGGTTTCCACGTAAAATCTTGGTGTCAACTTGTTCATATTGTGATATTCTTGCATAGTTGATTTTGTGTTAAAGTTTGAAGTTGATAAATGTTGAGAGGGTAAAAGTTTGTTGATATACTAATCCACACGCCCCCCCTCTCAGTATATCTTTGTACTCTTCATGAGTAATATTGTTCAGTGTTCTTCGCGGTGCCAAGTCTAGATTGTTTAGAAGATTAATTTTCTAGACTTCAATTTTTCAATGTTTGTAGACTTCATCAAATCTAGTTCAAGTATAGGCGACTTTTTGAGGCAGAACAAATAAACTTCTATCTTGTCTAAAATTCTTTTATTCTTGTCTTAGGTTTTCTCTTGCATGTCAATGTAAACGGCAAAATTTTCAGAATCTAATCATCTGAGTTCGCATATTTCAACGACAATAGCAAAATCCATGTCTTAGATATTTTCGAGAAAATTTCCCCATTGCCTTCATTCTAAAGCACTGTGCTTTTTTTGAGAGATTTCTTTGCATTTGGGCCAAGAACTCATCTTTTTCAAAATCAAATCATCTGGGTTGTCTTAGAATTCCATTGCCTACAAAATCTGTAATGTCCCCTTCTCATCAGTGATTAGCATTGGCATTCTTCAGTCTATTCCGGAACCCGTAGACTGGAATGAGGTGGAAATTAGGGTTTCATGGGCTTGGCTTTTGTAGCATTTCATTTTATTTACTATTTTTAGTAAATGATAGTTGTGGCAGTATGCAGTTGGTTGTCTTCAGTCATCACTTCAGTTGAGCATGTTATTGGTTGTTTCAATATCTTCCTCTCAAGCCTTAATTGTTGAAATTTACTAAGTATTGGCATAAGTGTTATATTTTTCAATTGACCACCCCTTGGCCTAAGGTTACAACTTGCAAGTTGTTTTAAAAAAGGGGACTTGAAGGGTACGCCTTGTCATAAGGTGATATTAATATTTTATATTTTTGAATTTATGCTTGGAGGAAAGTGGACGCCACTTTATGAGGAATATTATTTTATGAAATTTGAAAATAAGGAGAATTCAAATAGTTGTCTTTTGGCGTACCATTGAGGAAGTTGAAGAGTTTCTCAATTCTTATAAAATGAAGACATGACTCCAGCATTTGACATCCATCAATTACCTTACTGTTATGCTGTCAAAATGACTATGGACATTTTGCTATTGCTTCGAGGATGCTACCTCCTAGCCCACTCCCAATTTCGTGTTTGAAATACAACACCTAGTTGGAACATTGCTGCTTCTCACATCAGACTAGCAGATTGAGCAATAAAGGTTGAGAATTTTGGTGAATTCTACAGTTTTGAAGTTCCTGGTTTTGCTACAGCTGAAGCTGTTTTCTGTTCGTATCTTGCTGAGTGATTTTTATTTAGTTCTGGGTGTTTGAGCAATCTAATTGTTGACTGGAGGCGCCAACTTCCACCAAAAATCAGATTTTATTTTGAAGTTGTTGATTTTATATTGCAAAGTCGATTTTCTCAAGGGGCCGTACCATTTAGAGCTGCATTGGGATTCGTGCCAAATAAATTAAGGACTTTGGTTGCTGTTTCTAGATTCTAACTTGGGCGCCAGACTTGTAAGGTGCATTTGCAACTCGTTTCACGTCATTCGGAGAAGAATTGAGTGAGTTATGAAGATTTCATTGATTCTCATAGTTGCAGATTGATATTTCCAGTTTCACAGTTTTGTATCAGATTGTAGTAGTTCTGATTTCTGATTTATTATCTGCTGTTAGAAAGTTCTACAAACATTGAAAAACATCTATCCATCTTGTGTTTGAAGATTATTGTAATTTCTAAGTAATTTGGCAGCTTATTATTCATTTGTACAAACTGCAAACAGTAGTACTGTTCCAGTTTTTAATTGCTGCAATTTCTTTTTGTATCTTCTCACATAAGTCCCCTGGATGGTTTACCGCCAGTGTGGTTAATTTTATTGTAATAATTTATACCCACTCATAGTGGTGAATCCCCACAGTTCTGTGGATGCCCGCCGCAGCGGATGAATTGCTTTCATTTGTAATCTTTTCCCCCCACTGTTTGGTGGTAGCGTGGAATTGTTTCTCATGGCTGGTTATCCGCCTAATAGTTCTTAATTTCAATTTCTAGACTCCGTCATATGTTAGCACCTCGCCCTCATTGGGATCTTGAGTGCACATTCTTGACGTTGAGTAGTTCTTCTATTCAATTTCAATTTCTTCAGTTCAAGTTCAGTATCTTCCATTCAAGTTCAGATTTTGATTTGAGGCTAATGCTAATCCAATCATTTGTTGCTGGTTATTTTGTGTTATTCCTTCGAAAAAATTGGTTAGCATATTTCAGTGGTATCAGAGCAGAAGACCCTGCCATCCTGTGGCAGATTGCAGTAGTTAACTGATGAGTGACAGAGACACTAGGCCATACACTAGAAGTCAGGCCAGAAATCAGCATCAGTTTCCACCCGTTCCAGAGGCAGATACCTTCTCAGAAGTTCTAAGAGACCTTGGTAAAACAGTGGAAGGTTCAGATAATTCAGTGGAAGTGGTTGATCACACAACAGTAATAATGTCAGATTCAGTAAGAAGAGATAATGAAGAGAGGGATAGAGTGGAAAAAAAATTTGACGGGATGATAGACATGATGTCCCGTTTATTATCCAAGTTGGATCAGCAAGCAGCTCAGAGTATTATTCAGCCCCAAAATAACTCAGCTGGAGAAAGTAGTGGAGTAAATGGAAATAATAATGGTGGCAGTCCGGAGGTAAATACTAGAGACAGAATTGTAGGTCAGCATACTGCAATTCATAGTGGGTCATCCTCTAGACCCCTTTTTCCCGTTTTCACACCAAGGGAAGAGCAACAACCAGTTGAGGCTACTCCAAATTTTGCTGATGATGCTCGTCAAGCGTATATGGAATATGTTTCTTTACCTCTCGACTTGAGAGGAGCATGGACCTTTGATCAATTCATGAATCAAAGGAGTCGGAGAAATGGTGGTAGGAATGATCAACGTCCTCCTGCAGGCCCTAGAAATGATTTTTACCAAGCATTGGGAAAGATCACTATGGAACATTTTGATGGTGGTAACAAGTGTACAGCCAGGTCATGGGTGCAAAAGTTAGATAACTACCTCTCCCTTAGACCTATGCCGGAAGAAGATGCTATCAAATTTGCTACCTTGCACTTAGATGGCATAGCTCATGAATGGTGGACTCACGGTTTGGTCACTCTTGGCCACAACCTTATTCGCACTTATGGAGAGTTTACAAATAAGCTGATTGAGAGATTTGACACCAAAGATCCGGAATTGAAGTTTAGAGAATTGGCACAGTTGAAACAACAAGGATCTTTAGAAAGTTATGTGGCTGATTTTCAGAGGTTGTCAGTAATGGTGCCCAACATTACTGAAAGAAGACTTGTAGTCCTTTTTGCTGAAGGTTTAATGGAGCCATTGAAGGGTTGGGTCAAAGCATTTGATCCTCCAACATTGGATGAAGCTATCAAGAAAGCTAGGAGCATGGAATTGGCAGCCCCAAGACCTAAATTTCACTCAAAAACATTCAGCCATAAGAAGGATAAAAAGCCATCTTCAAATCTGCCCAAAAAGTTTCCACCAAGGCTGTCCGAAGAGCTCAAAGAACAACTTAGAAAGGATGGAGTTTGCTTCACTTGTCGTGAGCCTTGGGTGAAAGGCCACCGTTGCTATGGAAGAGGCAAAGTAGTTCGAATGGAGGGCTATTCTGATTATGGATCAGAATCTGATTCGTCTGATCAGCAATACGAATCAGCAAGTAGTGAAGGTGAAGAAGTTCAAGAAGACAAGTCCGAAGAGGTTGGAGATAGTAGTGCTTTTGCACAACTATCTAGTTTTCAAAAGAATGAATCTTTTAGGGTTCATGGAGTTGTAAATTCACAAAGGATAGTTGCCCTAATTGATACTGGAGCAACTCACAATTTTATTGATGAAGGGCTAGTTGCTAGAAAAGGTTTAAAGACTGAAAATTTTGATGGGTTCAAAGTAATGGTTGCTGATGGTTTCACTATGTCTTGCACAAGGAGAATTCCTAATCTATCTTTGCAATTAGGGAATCATGAAATTAAGGATGATTTTTATGTGGTGGGTATAGGAGACACTGATGTTGTGTTAGGCATACAATGGCTGCGATCTCTTGGTGAGATCACATTGAATTTGCAAACCATGGAGTTGAAATTTCAGTCTAATGGAAGGAAGGTTGTTTTAAGAGGGATGTCAAATGGAGGCCCTCGAATTGTTTCTTTGAAAAGGATGGAAAGGCTGATCCGCCATGATCAAGTTGAATGGGCTGCTGAATGTATGGTTTTACCAGCTGATCCGGTTGAGGAAAAAAGGCAATATCATCCTGATATTCAAGCCTTACTTTCAAAGAAAAGTAAAGTCTTTGGAAGCTTACCTCCTGGAAGACCTCCTGAAAGAGGTTCTGAGCATGTGATTGAGTTAGAAGAAGGAGCAAAACCAGTCATTACTACACCTTACCGCTATCCAAAGAGGCAGAAAGATGAAATTGAAAAAGCCATCAAGGAGCTGTTGGAAAGTGGTTTTATTAGACCAAGCAAGAGTCCATTTGCTTCAGCAGTAGTGCTGGTCAAAAAGAAAGATGGTACAATGCGTATGTGTGTTGACTATCGCGCATTAAATCAGAAAACCATCAAGAATAGATATCCTATCCCTAGGATTGATGAGCTTATTGATGAGCTCCATGGGGCAATGTTCTTCTCAAAGATTGATCTTCGTTCGGGCTATCACCAAATCAGAATGAGGGAGGAGGATATAGAAAAGACAGCGTTTAGATGCCACTTTGGGCATTTTGAATTTCTTGTCATGCCTTTTGGTTTGACAAATGCACCAGCCACATTCCAATCTTGTATGAACAAGATTTTTAGACAGCAGTTGAGGAAGTTTGTGCTCATCTTCTTCGACGATATTCTCATATTCAGTAAGTCATGGGAAGAGCACCTTAAGCATTTGGAAGAAGTGCTTAACATTTTAGAGGCGGAATGTTTATTCGCCAAAGAATCAAAGTGTGAGTTTGGGTTGGAAGAACTTTTATACCTTGGCCACATTATCAGTTCAAAGGGGGTGAAAGTGGATCCAGAAAAGATAAGGGCCATTCTTGATTGGCCAACTCCTAAGACTATTTCTCATTTGAGAGGGTTTTTAGGGTTATGTGGATTCTATAGAAGATTTGTAAAAGGTTATTCTCATCAAGCAGCACCTTTGACAGATCTTACAAAGAAAGGAGCTTTTCTTTGGACTAAGCAAGCACAAGAGGTTTTTGATAAGTTTAAACAAATCATGAGTTCGTGTCCTGTGTTGGCACTTCCGGATTTTTCAAAACCTTTTGAATTACAATGTGATGCTTCAGGAGAAGGAGTTGGAGCTGTCCTAATGCAAGACAAACATCCTATTGTCTTCGAGAGCAGAAAGTTGAGAGGGGCAGAAAAAACTTACTCTATTTATGACAAAGAGATGCTTGCCATCATGCATGCTTTGTCTAAATTCCATCAATACTTGGTGGGAAGTAAATTTGTTGTTAAGACTGATCACAACAGTCTTAAACATTTTATGCGCCAAAAGGAATTGAATGAAAGGCAGCAAAAATGGGTAAGTAAACTCCAAGCATATGACTTTGACATTGAATATGTCAAAGGAAAAAATAATATAGTTGCTGATGCTCTCTCTAGAAGGCCTCATTTGCAATCAATTTGTGAGTTATCAGCTGATTGGAAAGAATTAATTGCTGCTGATTATGTTAAAAATCAGTTTGCAACCAGCTTGTTAGAAGGTCATTTGGTTGATGAAAGGTATAAGTTGGTTGATGGATTAATTTATTACAAAGATAGAATCTTTTTAGTGCAAGAATCTAAGCTTAAGAAAAAGATTCTACAATCTTTTCATGATGTTCCCCTTGCTGGTCATCAAGGGATTTTCAAGACCTATAAGCAGATTCGTGAAAGATTCACTTGGAAAGGTTTGAAAGATGAAGTCTTGAATTATATTAGGGAGTGTCCTATTTGTCAAAGGAATAAAAATGAACACTCTTTTCCTGCTGGTCTGCTTCAGCCCTTACCTATTCCAAATCAGAAGTGGGAGAGTATTGCCATGGACTTTATCACCGGGTTGCCCAAGGTGCAAGGACGTGATTGTATATTTGTTGTGGTTGATAGACTAACAAAATTTGCTCATTTCTTTGCTGTTACCACTTCATTTACAGCAGCTCAAGTGGCTGAGTTGTTTTTTAGAGAAGTGTTTCGTTTGCATGGGTTGCCTAGAACAATTGTCAGTGATAGGGACAGCAAGTTCCTAAGTGTTTTTTGGCAGGAGATCTTCAGATTGAGTGGGACAGTGCTTACTCCAAGCACAAGTTATCACCCACAAACCGATGGGCAGTCAGAAATTGTTAACAAGTGGTTAGAGGGCTACTTAAGGAACTATGTTTCAGGACAGCAGCGAGCTTGGATTAAATGGCTTCATTTAGGAGAGTATTGTTACAACTCTTCTTATCACATGTCAATTAAGATGTCTCCTTTTAAGGCTCTTTATGGTTATGAGGCTACTAACTTTGTTGATCTAGTGTTTGGTGATAGTAGAGCCCCACAAGCATTGGATATGTTACAACAAATCCAAGACATCTTGAAAACTCTTAAGGAAAATCTGCAACAAGCTCAAAATCAGCAGAAGTTATACGCTGATCAGCAGCGTGTGGAAAGGTCTTTTGAAGTTGGGGACATGGTCTATTTGAGGCTTTAGCCATATAGACAATCTTCTCTCAAGAAGAGTGGTGCAGAAAAGTTGAAGCCACGCTTTTATGGTCCTTTCAAAATCACCAAAAGGATTGGTGAAGTTGCTTATGAGTTGGAACTTCCAGCTGAAAGCAAAATACATAATGTTTTTCATGTGTCTCGCCTCAAGAAGGCAATTGGACACAATGTGGTGGCTACATCAGAATTACCTCCATTGGATGAGGAAGGTCATTTAGTGTTGATTCCAGAAGAGATCCTTGACACTAGAGAACGTTCTTTGAGAAGAAGGACAATCAAAGAATATTTGGTTAGATGGAGGAATTTGCCTATTGAAGATGCTACGTGGGAAGGTGAACAGATTTTGTTGCATCCATCTTTGCAGTTGCTTGGGGACAAGCAATTTCGAGGAGGGCGGACTGTAATGTCCCCTTCTCATCAGTGATCAGCATTGGCATTCTTCAGTCTATTCCGGAACCCGTAGACTGGAATGAGGTGGAAATTAGGGTTTCATGGGCTTGGCTTTTGTAGCATTTCATTTTATTTACTATTTTTAGTAAATGATAGTTGTGGCAGTATGCAGTTGGTTGTCTTCAGTCATCACTTCAGTTGAGCATGTTATTGGTTGTTTCAATATCTTCCTCTCAAGCCTTAATTGTTGAAATTTACTAAGTATTGGCATAAGTGTTATATTTTTCAATTGACCACCCCTTGGCCTAAGGATACAACTTGCAAGTTGTTTTAAAAAGGGGACTTGAAGGGTACGCCTTGTCATAAGGTGATATTAATATTTTATATTTTTGAATTTATGCTTGGAGGAAAGTGGACGCCACTTTATGAGGAATATATTTTTATGAAATTTGAAAATAAGGAGAATTCAAATAGTTGTCTTTTGGCGTACCATTGAGGAAGTTGAAGAGTTTCTCAATTCTTATAAAATGAAGACATGACTCCAGCATTTGATATCCATCAATTACCTTACTGTTATGCTGTCAAAATGACTATGGACATTTTGCTATTGCTTCGAGGATGCTACCTCCTAGCCCATTCCCAATTTCGTGTTTGAAATACAACACCTAGTTGGAACATTGCTGCTTCTCACATCAGACTAGCAGATTGAGCAATAAAGGTTGAGAATTTTGGTGAATTCTACAGTTTTGAAGTTCCTGGTTTTGCTACAGCTGACGCTGTTTTCTGTTCATATCTTGCTGAGTGATTTTTATTTAGTTCTGGGTGTTTGAGCAATCTAATTGTTGACTGGAGGCGCCAACTTCCACCAAAAATCAGATTTTATTTTGAAGTTGTTGATTTTATATTGCAAAGTCGATTTTCTCAAGGGGCCGTACCATTTAGAGCTGCATTGGGATTCGTGCCAAATAAATTAAGGACTTTGGTTGCTGTTTCTGGATTCTAACTTGGGCGCCAGACTTGTAAGGTGCATTTGCAACTCGTTTCACGTCATTCGGAGAAGAATTGAGTGAGTTATGAAGATTTCATTGATTCTCATAGTTGCAGATTGATATTTCCAGTTTCACAGTTTTGTATCAGATTGTAGTAGTTCTGATTTCTGATTTATTATCTGCTGTTAGAAAGTTCTACAAACATTGAAAAACATCTATCCATCTTGTGTTTGAAGATTATTGTAATTTCTAAGTAATTTGGCAGCTTATTATTCATTTGTACAAACTGCAAACAGTAGTACTGTTCCAGTTTTTAATTGCTGCAATTTCTTTCTGTATCTTCTCACATAAGTCCCCTGGATGGTTTACCGCCAGTGTGGTTAATTTTATTGTAATAATTTATACCCACTCATAGTGGTGAATCCCCACAGTTCTGTGGATGCCCGCCGCAGCGGATGAATTGCTTTCATTTGTAATCTTTTCCCCCCACTGTTTGGTGGTAGCGTGGAATTGTTTCTCATGGCTGGTTATCCGCCTAATAGTTCTTAATTTCAATTTCTAGACTCCGTCATATGTTAGCACCTCGCCCTCAGTGGGATCTTGAGTGCACATTCTTGACGTTGAGTAGTTCTTCTATTCAATTTCAGTTTCTTCAGTTCAAGTTCAGTATCTTCCATTCAAGTTCAGATTTTGATTTGAGGCTAACGCTAATCCAATCATCTGTTGCTGGTTATTTTGTGTTATTCCTTCGAAAAAATTGGTTAGCATATTTCAAAATCCATGTTCCATATTTTCTCGGGAAAAATTGCCCCGGGAAGCTCTAGAACCCCTACAGTTCTTAACTGAAAAGCCTTTGCATGCGTTGCTAAAACTCACTTTTTCGAATTTCTAACAATCTAGGTTTGCTTAGAATTCAACTCTCTACAACTTTTTCTAAAAGTTGTCTTAGTATACCCGACTTTATAGTCAAAAATCCAGATTTTCAAAATGCAATTCAACCCTATAGATTACAAGACCAAATCAGTCTTGATGCATGACTTTTTGAAAAACTTCGATTTAGACTTGGGTCGTGTCTATCTAGTGATCAATTTGAGCACGTTGGAAGGTACCGGCAACACTATAATTAGAAATCTTTAGCATTCTGAGTTGCTGGAAGCAGCATCTATTCCTATCACGGTTTTCGATCTCGAGTTTGTTCTTGCATGCATAAAACACTATGATTCATCCACAAGACATATCAAATTAGCTGATGGGAGAGTTATTTGCAACCTCAAGCCAAGGGACACACAAAAGTATTTTTGTTATTCCTCCTCGTTCAAATAATTTCACTGTATTCATTAAGGCTTGTGATAAGATATGGTATGAAGACGAAGAGAGATCACAGAGGAAAGTTGCTCGGAGATGGTTGAAAGTACAGAAGACCAACATCCCAAAGAAGGTTGGTAACGGCGAGTTCAAGGATGAAGTTACAGTTTTGATAACTTTACTCAATCACGTTACAGGTCAGGAGGAGGCTAATGTTTTCCGACCGTAGATGTTCTATGTCATTTCTAGGATCCTCGACAGTACAAAACACTTTGACTGGGCCATGTTGATCAGCGAGTGCTTTCACCAGCAAATCACTGGATTCCTCAAAATCCACGAGTTTCACATGGTTTCTTTCTTGGTCTACTTAATTGCGTCTCAAGGCAATTTTAGACATTTGAAGACCAATGGGACTCTAGGCATTCAGCATGTTCACGAATATTACTCTCAATTGGAGTTCTCAAAAGCTGAACATGATCACTTTCTCATGAAGACAGACAAAGATCTCAATAATGAAATGCACATCAGGATTTCACCAGAGGCAAAATCAGCAATGGAGAGTTGGGCGGATTGGCTCATTCAATTTCCTACTTTCACATATATTCGAGTGTATGGTTACATCGGAGAACCTCTGATGCTATCGAGGTACCCATCAGATAAGGTCCTTTTCATAGAGTTTCTTAGACAAGCTCAAAATGTTCACTCTTTCCTTCACAGTCGCTATAAGACAACATTTACCTTTCCTTTCGGATGGGGTATTTTCACATGCAAGACTGCCGCTGATTGCAAGTTTATGATGAACGAGTTTGAGAAATTCAACTTCAAGTATCACATCGAGAGGCATTCCTATGATCCCTTGGGTTATTATGCAACTCGGTTGGAGCGAAGTATTGCACACAAGCCGACACTTGAGGACTTTTCTGCTAATTGCGAAGATGAATTTGAAGTGCGCCGACATCATTACTACAGACTTGCTATTGCTCAACTTGCTGATTTCCTATCAGAGGATGTTGAGGGTTTGTCAAATGATGACAGAAAGGTGTTGCTTAGCTCATACGTCAAAGATCAAGTTGCTCACCAACCACTTTTTCAACCAGATTGATACGCCAAGGAGAGTACTTCAAAAGTCAATTATCAAAACAAGCATGCACTTCTTGGAGAGTAAGAGAAGGCACAAGACAGTTCCAATCACAAAGCTGCCAGTAGGGTTTTCATCACTACCTTCTACCTCAAGGTCAAGGCCTTGAGTTAAGGTTATCTTAAAGCTACCTGAAGGTGTTAGAGTCAGTGGAAACACAAAGGAAAGAAGTACTGGCAAGCAAAAGCAGAAGCAGGTTGAAAGGGTGCCTAAAGTTCCAGTAGAGAGTTATATAGGCTGAACCACATCTTTCACCTCCTAGTTCACCATTTTCACCACAGTCACCTCCTATTGATATAGACTCAGAGCCGAAACCACCAGTTCGAGGAGCATCAGAGACAGTTGATCCACCATAGGTTGATAGAGTAGCAACAGTCTCTCCTTGAGTTGATAATATTGCTCATTCATGTGTTGGCTCGAGAAATCTTTGGGAAGACAAAGGCGAGAGCCTTCATATCAGCTTGATTTGTCTGAGTTTGGCGATCCTTATCAGGGAAGGTCGAACAAAAAAATCAAGAAGTAGGTGCACATAGAGAAAACTCCTGAAGTAGAGATCATCATTGAAGTTGCTACGCCACTAGAGGGTAAGAGCCTGGATGAAGTTGAAGTTGGTGATTTCACCTTCGTTAAAGCTAATCTTGGTAGGAGCACTCAGAAAATGGATGTGAGCCTCCTCAGGATTGTCACAAATAATCTTGAAGAGCATGTCATGAAGGATAGAGAAGATAAAGCGCTTCTTAAGGCTGAAATCAGGCAACTCCGACAGTAATTTCTGATCTCGTTCATGGAAACCCGAGTAGAGCACCTGTTCTTCCACAAAGCACACCTGCAGAACAACAGAAGTTGGATCAATTAGTCAATCATGGAAAACTCTTGGACAATTGGGTTGAAGGCTTCATTGTTACAGGTCGGCATCTTCTCGCAGAGTTATATCAGTTGAGGTGCGATGTGCATGGACTTCGTTAGGGAATCCAAAAGCTCGAGATAACTGTGGCAGAAGGCATGGCGAAAGACGGGATTCTCATATCTCAATTAGCAGTTGCAAATGACATCATGGTAGTAGAGGAAGAGAAAAGGAAGATTTTCGCTTGGAAAGAACAACACCTCTTCAGGATGGAAACGTATGAGAATCTTTACCAGGTTGGATGTGCTCAAAGGGGATATTACTAGAGCTCTCAAACTCATTAGTGGCTTTGTCACTTAGATCCCGTGCCATTATCTTCTTGAAGATGGTACATATGTTGAACTTGATGTAGTACAAGCCGAGTTTGAGAAGCTGGTTCATGATAATCTCGAGGGAGATCTTGTGGCGTACAAGTTGGATTAGATCTCAGTGATGACAACTAGTTTCAAAAAGGCAATTGAAGAGGTCAGAGAATGTCAGAAGGTGATCAAAGATGGTGATAGGGAGTTGAACAGGTAGGTTATCATCGTGGATAGCGTCAAAGTATTAGAGTATGAGACAATTGACCATTTCTTGGACCAGGTGATAGACCATAATGGCTTGGAGTGATCAGTCAGTTAGAACCTATAGTTATTTTCGAGGATAGATCCAGGAGCAGCAATTAGACTTGACATTAGTCTTGAGTTCTGATTGCTGATTTTATGCATGTTTATCTCATCCTCAGAGATATCTTGGAGGAGGTGGCACTTTCAATTAGGATTTAGTTAACTAATGTTAGTTGTCAGTTATTTTTATTTCAATAAGGACTTGCATGTTACACATGTCCAGTTAGTTTAGTCTTGTTCCGGTTAACTAATGGTAGTTTTCTAGTTAATTATATAGTTTCCTTTATTTAGGTTTAGCAATAAACTCTTGCATGCTTGCAAGACTATGTATTGACTGAATGTGATTTTAGGGTTTCCTACACCTTTGATGTCTATAAATAAGAGCACCTTTGCTCATTTGTAATTAACTTTTACTCGCAATAGCATACATGCTTAGCAACCTTACTTATAGTATCACTATTCAGTATCTGTTCACATTGTAATTAGGAACTTTTGCACATGATAGCATACATGTTGAGCAACCTTACTTTTAGTATTGCTATTCTATATCTGTTCAAGAACTTTTATTGTGATAATAAATAGCTGAGCCACCTTACCTGAATGTTATTATTATGGTACTTGTTCACCTTAGATTAAATATAATGGCTGGTCTGATCGTTTATTGTTATGCGTGTTTCGATATGCAATCTACTGTCCAAATTATTTCATGTTGTATTTAATTAGCTTCATTTCATATCTACACTGTGGATAGGTGTTGTCATCTCCTTAGGAATTTATAAGTGGAGCTTATCGTTTGATGTAGTGCCAATAATCTTTCTTTCAGCCTACACCTCAGATAGGTGTCGTCATCTCCTTGGAAATCCTGACTTAAAGATCATCGTAAAACCAATTCCCTGCTCCTAAGACCTCATGCTCTGTTTCTTGAGGAAATAGGATAGTTTAGCATTTAGCCTAGTTGTAGTTAAAGATCTGCAAAACCAGAGAAAATCCTTAGTTGCAATGTGTTTGGTTTCTTAACCTTGTGCCTCTTCCAGCTGAGTCAAAAAGATAGGAGTTAGATTACTTTAATTTTTCACGCATATCAGCACAAGAGGGAGCCTCCTCTCTTAATTTGAAGAGCAGTCATTACCACTATGCATAGCTGTCCGTGGCCAATTCATACTCTAGAGCTATGAATTGTCACACCAACAGTATCCCATAATTTGGTTCATTCTTAGATTCTCCGGACATGTGGACCTGGTATGTGCATTGATCTCATGGAAACAACAAAATACTACACTGTGTGCAGCTTCAATCATTGGTCTTAATGGAGATGTTGGCAACCATGGCTGAAAATGGTCTCTCTTTGGTTGGTACAATTGTTGAACTAGAGATTTGAAAGAATCTGTTTTCATCAAGTCGGAAGTGATCATATTATCCTCCAACTTGATGGTGTTTTCTTGTACACTCTTCAACTTTGTTTCTTTGGCCATCTTGAGGAAGGCTATCTCTAATGGAAGAGCATTTATAAAATAGCTCATTAGAATCTCTGATGATGAATCGAGTGTAGAAGAAAGTCTTGTAACAAGATGATTAAATATTGCTACACATTCCCTCATGTGTTCGTTGTGTTTTATCTTTGAATTTGCAAGTTGGGAAAACAACATATGACTGTGTTTAACAGGCTTGAATCTTGCCAAAAACGTCTCGCTCATAGTTGCCCAGTTTGTAATAATGCCTGGCTTCAAATGATTGAACCAGTTGGTAGCATTCCCAGCAAGAGTTTCCACAAAGAGACGCACTGCAATGTCTTCATGTGCCATGTACAAGACAGCGCAAGCCGTTGTGAATGCAGCAAAATGTTCATCTGGTTGTTGACTTCCATCGTTGTGAAACCTGGGAAAGCGCTTCCTTGACCCTTCAAGTAGCTCATGATTTACCTGAAAAGCCAAAGGTCCAACGTTATTACCCCAAGGTAATGAGGGTGGATGTCTCCTACCAACATTATTGTTGTTATCATCCATTGCTTCTAAATGGATCATGCAATAGGATGCTAGATAATCATTCCCAAGAAATAAAGCGTAAGCTTTCTTGAAGTTTTATGCCTCGTGCCCACGATGGGTGCTAGAAAACTGTTGGCATTTCAATTCGCACCTCTGGAGTGCATATTGGAAACAAACAACTATGCACAATATTGACTACTCTTCAAATTAGGAGGTGAAGCTCCTTCTTTTGCTGTTTTTGTGTAAAAAGTAAACTAAATTTCCTATATTTTTACTCAGCAGCAAAGCACAAGGTTATAAAACACAATGCATTGCAGCTAAGGTTTTCACTGGTTTCTGCAGATCTTAACTACAACTAGGATAAAGGTTTAACTATCCTATCTGCTCAAGTATTTCAAAGCAAGAGGATCTAGGAGCAACTGGGAATGGTTGGATTCACTTAGACATACTGTCTCTCAAAATGCATCTAAAGGCTCATTGCTCTTTTAGACTTATCCTGAAACAAAGTTTATGGAAGCAAATATCAAACGGTAAGCTAAATCTTAGGATTCCCAAGGAGGTGAGGTGCTCTATCCAAGGTGTAGATTAAAAGAAAGATTATTTGAAACAACAAACATGAAAGATCTTGATAATTTTGGATCAAAGGCGTATGGCTCTCCTAATTTAATATCTCAAGTGCAATTGAAGATTACACTTTTGGGACAACAAATTGCATGAAAGAGGACAATCACACATGTGACTAAAAAAATACACTTGACAAATATTGAGCACACCTACATGAACAACAAGAACTCAATTAAACAACTCAACGTTTTGATATAACAAGTACGATTCAAGAACATATAATAAGTGAACAAAAACGTAGGCTATCCGGCATCAACGTTTTGCTACCGTGAAGTAAAGTTAAAAAATAATGAGCAAAGGCTTTTATTTATAGATGCTCGAAGGAGTAGGCAACGCTAAAGTCTCCTTGAGTTAACATTGAGTTCTTGCCAATTTGCAAGATTTATTCCTATGTCTAAAAGTAGGTAACCTAACAATTAACTGATTCTAAACTAAAGAGAACTCCAATATACATAGGTGTCTCCAATAATAGACATGCACAATTGGTGGGATAGCGAGTTAACTTGGAAAGAGGCATCAAGTTAACTATTGTGTCTAATGTCATCTTTGGAAAAGGGTGGGACGTCCTAACTAGAAGTTTACACCTCAACACTTTGAGTCATCAGCTCCTCTAACCAGTCATTAACTATCTCTATGTTTGGACAACTGATACTTCTCAGGATGATAACATGTCTTCAAAGCATCTCCTCGCCACTTGTAATTTGATCCTGAAAATGGTGTCCCTTTTTAGTTGCATCATCAAGCTTCACTGGCATGGCTGCAATCTGACTCAACTCGTAGTCACCGCTGAAAATACTACGGATGAAGTTTTCAAATTTCATCTACGCTTCATCATCCACAATCTACTCACCTTCCTCACATTGATGCTGGCAAGGGACTTGTGATACGAAAGTTCTTGCGAACTTGATAGCACTTGTCACCTTTTGTCTACCCTTGATCAACTTTGTAGAGATTACCTCATAGGTTTTTACCTTGAAGAGTTGTTTTCTCCAAGTAAAAAGTTTTTGTTTATGCTCTTCTACGATGACTGAAACCTAGGCCATCCTCAAATGGGACGAGAGTGTGGAAGATAGTGTGGTAGTAACCAGTTCTGGCTCTATAATTGGAGTAACTACCTTCCGCATTTTTTTTGCTATCCGTTGAACGGTGCTGCCATTTATGCCTTCGAAGGCCTCCAAATAGACTACGGGCTTCACTTGATGCACGTCTGCGTCAAGTATCTTTAGAAAGTTGTGAAGTAGGACCATTTGGTCTTGATTTCAACTTGAGAGTACTGCATTATAAAAAACTCGACTGTTGACTGTAAACATAGATATGTTGAGGCAACTTTTCTGGTGAGGCTAAAAATAGCTTCTCGAGGGGCAATATTTTCCAAAAATTTCTAAGACATGGGTTTTGTTAAGAATGTCTTTCTAAGCCAACCTAGATCATCAGATTTACGAGAAAGTGACTTTTCCTCAGACATGAAAACAACTTTTTAGAAACAAAAGCTTTAGAAGCTGGGGAGGCTATTTTTTCCCAAAAAATTCTAGCATATGGGTTTTGAAGGTGCTTGTGTGCTGATCAAACCCAGTTTCTCCGTTTTTTGAAATCATGACTTTTTGCAAAAACCCTAAAAAACTAGAGGCAGCAGGGCAACTTTCCGAAGAAACCTAGCACATGGGTTTTATGGCCAATCTCATGTTGATCATACCCAGAAGGCCAGATCTATGAAAAAATGTCATTTATTTGGACATGCAAGAAGATCTAAGCCAAGAATAGAAGAAATGTGTGGAGAGAAGCTAGAAGTTAAAAGATGTTGCCTTGGAAAATGATGCTTGGTGATGAAATCTTGTGAAATGCATCCTTCTATGCAACCGGAGACTGGAAAAATGAAGAATGTTGAGAATTGCTTCTGTCAAATCTTCGAATGGTGTTGGAGAGAAAATATTTGTGTTTGAGCTCTTCAACCTGCAAGAAATAATGAAGAATGGACACCTAGGCTTTGATAAATATCAATTTGACTTGGAAGCATCAATTTGGGTGTCTAAACCCTAATTGGGGAGTCAATTTACATGATTGGGAGTTAATTGGAAGAGTTTCCACCCAATTTGGGAGGCCTAGGCTTGAGAAATCTTCAAAATTCCTAACTGGGAGTTGACTTTGGATGCCACCTTTCCAGTGTTGAATATTTTCAACTTTTGCTTGATGAACAGCCTTTGTTCAACCCTGAATTCTAGTTGCCTGATTGATCACGAAGCCTTGCTAACAGATTCAATGTGGAGTTAGATCAACTCTGAAGAGATGTTATCGAGGGCTATGAACCTCAAAAACTGAATCTAGTGCCTTGAATTCTTGGGTGCGTCTTCCCAGGAGAGTGCTTTTTCTGCCATTGTTAGCCAATTTTTTGGATGCTTTTCAATTTTCTTCCTTTGACACTCCATGCTTCAATCAACACTTGTCGATGACCGACGAATTTTGTGATTGAGATGTTCAATCCATTGTGAAGCTGGAAACATTCTGGAACAGATGACTATATGTGCAAGTTCAGAAAACTAATTTATGAGGTTCAAACTTCTAGGTGCCCTTGGCCTGTAGTGGCGCTTTTGTTGTTTTGAGGTACATTTTGCACTTTGCAACCCTTCACGAACAACTCCAATTTGATCTTCGTCGTCAGATGTTTGATTGTTCTATTGAATTAGCTGATGATGTCATCACGAAGATTGATAAAAATGGAAGAGGTTTTCTTGGAAGTTACAACACCTGAAAGCAACACCTAATTGCCCAAAAGGAAGGTGCATTTTCTTCAACACTTAGTCAATTCTTCATTTCTTTCAATTTGCCTTCACCTCAAGTGTTTTACGCTTGATCTTTGTTTGTGAGTGCTTGACAAGTCCCATGAGCTTGCAACTGGATTGATCATGAAGTTGAAAGGCTATTGAGAAGATGCCTTGGAGAAAACAGCTACAAAAAACTTCATTTGGTTGCCCAAAATGATGGGCGCCCCTAGCCAACAGGGGTGCTTTTGTCTTGATGTCCATCAATTTTCCCTCTATTTCACGTGCTTGGATGATCAACTACTGTTGCCATTTGGTATGTCTCGTAAACTAGCTACAGGATCAACCGTGAAGTTGGGCTGGATCAGAGTAGGTCATCTAGAGGTTGCCAATCCAAAGACTGGCATCTAATATCTTTCATTCTTGGGCACCCTTGGGCTATAGGGGCACTTTTTCTCTTGTTTGACTAACATCTTTGATGATTCTTGCTTTCAACATCTATTGCCTTTACCTTCGTTTTACGGTGTTTGATGAATCTGTTGAATTCGCTTGACGATCTGTCATAAAGTTGACAGAATTACGAAGAAGATGACTATCTCAACAAAACTTGATAATTGCAGGTGCACTTTTGGCTACAACTCCATCAATTTTAGTGAAGATTGTCACCACTCGTGCCTTGTGTTTACCATCTCGCCAACTGCATTGATCACCATTGTCGCTAATAGGGATGCATTGTTGACGACGCGATCGTGTTCACCATTGCGATTGCATTTCACCATTCTACGTGTACAGACAAGGAATTGATTGCAAAACTGACTTCTGTGATTTTGACTTGACTAGTGTGATTGTCAAGTGAAATTGACCTATCAAAATCATTTTGAGTTATTTCTGCAAAGGTCCTATTTTTTAGGGTTTTCCTAAAAATAGGGGTTTGAAACCCAAATTTACAAAATTTTCAAAATTCGCAAATATCCTCCTTGACATAAACCCACAAAAAGCCCATGTTTTGTTTGACCTAAAACGGAATTTTGACAACAATTTTACAAGATTTAGACCATTTGTATCAAAATGCCTTATTGCAACAAAAATTAATTTTGCGTACAAAAACTTGAATTGGCCTTGGATGTTGCATGCAATGCAATTTTGTGTCATTTTGAAAGACTTGAATTGGCCTCAGATGATGCATGTAATGCAATTCTGTGTGGTTTCGGCAAACTTGAATTGGCTTTAGATGATGCATGTGATGCAATTTTGTGTGGTTTCAAAACACTTGAATTGACCGTAGATGATGCACGTGATGCAATTCTGTGTGGCTTCGGAAGACTTGAACTGGCCTTGGATGATGCACGCGATGCAATTCTGTGTGGTTTCAGAAGACTTGAAGTGTCCTTGGATGATGCACGCAATGCGATTTTGTGTGGTTTCAGAAGACTTGAACTGGCCTTGGATGATGCATGTGATGTAATTCTGTGTGGTTTTAGAAGACTTGAACTAGCCTTGGATGATGCACGCAATGCAATTCTATGTGGTTTTGGAAGACTTGAACTAGCCTTGGATGATGCACGTGATGCAATTCTTTGTGGTTTCGAAAGACTTGAATTGTCCTATGATGATGCATGCAACACAATTACGTGTGGTTTTAGAAGAGTTGAACTGGTCTTGGATGATGCATGCGATGCAATTTTGTGTGGTTTTGGAAGACTTGAACTGGCTTTGGATGATGCACACAATGCAATTTTGTGTGGTTTCAAAAGACTAGAACTGGCCTTGGATGATACACACGATGCAATTGTGTGGTTTTGAAAGACTTGAACTGGCCTTGGATGATGGACACAATGCAATATGATGTGGTTTTGAAAGAGTTGAACTGTTCTTGGGTGATGCACGCGATGCAATTTTGTGTGGGTTCGCAAGAGTTCAGCTGGTCTTAGATCATGCACGTGATGCAATTCTGTGTGGTTTTAAAAGAGTTGAACTTGCCTAAGATGATGCATGCAATGCAATTCTGTGTGTTTTCGGAAGAGGTGAACTCGCCTTGGATGATACATGTGATGTAATTCTGTGTGGTTTAGGAAGACTTGAATTGGCCTAAGATAATGTAGGTGATGCAATTTTGTGTGGTTTCAGAAGACTTGAACTGGCCTTTGATGATGCACATGATACAATTCTTTGTGGTTTTGGAAGACTTGAACTAACCTTGGAGGATGCACACGTTGCAATTCTGTGTGGTTTCAAAAGCCTTGATTTGGCCTTCAACAATGCACTCGATGCAATTCTGTGTGGTTTTGGAAGACTTGAACGGGCTTTGCATGATGTATGTGATGTAATTCTATTTGGTTTTGGAAGACTTGAACTGGCCTTGGATGATGCACGCAATGCAATTCTGTGTGGCTTCAAAAGACTTGAACTGGTCATGGATGATGCACACAATGCAATTCTGTGTGGTTTTGGAAGACTTGAACTAGCATTGGATGATGCGCGCGGTGCAATTTTGCATGGTTTCAGAAGACTTGAATTGGCATTGGATGATGCGCGCGATGCAATTTTGTGTGGTTTCAAAAGACTTGAATTGGTCTTGGATGATATACGCAATGCAATTCTGTGTGGTTTCAAAAGAATGGAATTGGCTTTGAATGATGCACGGGATGCAATTTTGTGTGGTTTCGGTAGACTTGAACTGGCCTTGGATGATGCACGTGATGCAATTCTTTTTGGTTTCAAAAGACTTGAATTAGACTTGAATGATGCAGGCGATGCAATTTTTTGTAGTTTTGAAAGACTTGAAATAGCCTTGAATGATGCACGTGATGTAATTTTCTGTGGTTTTGGAACACCATCGATGCAATTATGTGTGGTTTCGGAAGAATTGAAATGGCTTTCAATGATGCAAGCTATGCAATTCTGTGTGGTTTCAGAAGACTCTAACTAGCATTCGATGATGCATGCGATGCAATGCTGTGTGGTTTTGGAAGACTTGAATTGGCCTTGTATGATCACGCGATGCAATTCTGTGTGGTTTAAGAAGAGTTGAACTGACTTTGGATGATGCACACGATGCAATTCTGTGTGGTTTCGGAAGAGTTGAATTGGCCTTGGATGATGCATGTGATGCAATTTTGTGTGATTTTGGAAGAGTTGAACTAGCCTAAGATGATGCACATGATGCAATATTGTGTGGTTTCAGAAGAGTTGAATTGGCCTTGGATGATACATGCGATGCAGTTTTGTGTGGTTTCGAAAGGTTTGAACTGACCTGTTGGTGGACAGATTTGTCCTTTTGAAATAAATGTAGAAAGTGACTCAAGATGCCCAGAAAGAAGAACAAATAGCACTAATAGTTGAGTCACTTGCAATGGTATTTGCAAGTGCTCTGTACTTATTTTACAAGGCACAGCTACCTTTGAAAGATGTGCAATGAATGGAAAATACTGGGTATGCTTTTAACCAAAAAGCTGGAAAGGTACACTAACATCCATCCATAACCATGAAATAGATGCGAAAGTTTGATTTAGAGAGAGAGGTGAATGCAAACAAATGACACAAAGTTCACTTATTCTACATTCACAAATAAGAACAAAGAAGAGGCCTGACAGCAAATTCCCTTTCAATAGATAAACCAATTCAAATTCAAAGATTCAAAAATAGGCATCTTCACAGTTTGATTTAACAGAAATTGCATTGAAAAATGACTACAAATCACACAAGATTCTTGCAGTCTAAAGAAAACATAAATGAATACACAGATTTAAAAATGTCTCCTTTATTTATCCAACACAAAATTAAGTACCCAGACTTAAACCTCTGTACAACAAATGTGATTGAAAGAAAATAAAACTTCCCCCGCTTCTTCCCCCTATTCTGAAATAGCTAAAAAAGATCCTCTCCCTTTATGAATACCAATTACATGTTTATATGTTTTCCCCATTAGACTTTTCGGTTCCCAACAACCGCTTCTTGGAAAGCAATGAAAATCTCTCCTTTTCTTCTTCTGCCTGCAACTGATTCTTGATTACAAAGAATAGGCCAAAGATCATTTTCTCTTCTGGTGATGTAACTGTTTCTTGGTAGCTTTTCATATTTCTTTTGGAGCATAGTGACTTTGGCATTTCAATTTTATTAATTTTAATGTGGCTCCCCTAGTTGCCTTGTAAATTGCATCCACTAAGAGAAAATATCTACCAATGGTGAAAAATGAAATACCTTTCCTTCATTGACATAAGATTGCAAAATTATAACAATAAGTTGTTGTGATATGACCTCCGGATGAGCAAATAGTAACTAATGACTGTATAGTCCTGACATACATTCTTTATATTGATTGGCCAATTGCAGTTTTCTCCAGTCATCACATTACTCAGGGGTTATTGATGAACACTTGACATCCCTAAACTCAGAAAATTTGTCACGTTGTACGTACACTTCCTAACTCAACCTCATGTGTAAAGCATTAAGAGACAATCCAGCACTCATTCCTCTGATAACTGGTGAATATCTTTCTCTGAGATTTCATAAGCAGGGGGCTAATTCTCAATATCTCTGTCAATCAAAATTCTAGTGGTCGTTTGGTCTTTTTTTACCAACTTCAAAACTATTATGAGACTTTTTATAGCATTCACGTGGTTGGTGCTTCTAATAGTTCATCATTTGATAGAAATGATGAAGTAGCGGGAACATAATCCTGGAGTTTTGACGGTGGTGAAGCAGATGGAAAGGAACTCATCATAGTTATAACGATTTGAAATCTCCAATGGCCTGCATATCAATCCTTAAAGATAGCCTTAAGCAGCAAGGTTTGCTTGCTTCCCATTATTTGCAACTGGAAAATTCCACATCTTATTCTCATGTGACTGTAATGCCAAATAGAAAGGCAAATTTTAGCACCTGTGACTCTCTTTTGTGTTTATTCTTAGCGGAAAGATTCAATAACCATTGATCTTATACCTAACAGTCTGCCTTATATTGTTGGCCGAATGCATTAAAATTCTGTAATCGTCTTGATTGTCTCGACATCTAAGTAGCTCTACGCTGCAAATGTAATAAACCTGCAATTCAGAGAAAGTCTTCATTGATCTGCTATGAGGTGGATCACAATATCTTTCGGCCATATATGAAGCTAGCATCTGATGATTATATGTATATCAGAAAAACTTTTCTTTAAAGATCTCATCAACGTCTGAGATAGAGACTACCATAAAACTCGATTCCTTTACAATCTTCCTCAAGCCCCATGATGTCTGCCATCCATTTTATGAAAGGAACTCCAGGTTCTAAACACAATTTGGTTGTTGGATCATGCAATGGGCTCGCCCGATCTTCCTTTATAGATATTTTCACTTACAATTGCACAAAAGTCTTTCTTTGGAACATGTGAGTCAAATCCATTCTTCGTCCTTTACACAGCCTTCAGACCTTGCATACTCCTACACTTCGCATACATGCCCACCAGAGCATTTCCATCCATAATATCCGACAAATACCTTAGCTTCAAACATTGGAGACTAGCATGCCACGGTTCCTAGACAAATATCGCCTCTTTGTGATGTCGGGTGGTCAAGACTTTTACAAACTTCTAAACCTTGGTTTCGGGGCTTTTGGAGTTTGAGAAATCTCAAATCATCTGACTATGAAGAGAGTCGGGTGATCGGGACTTTCTCTAACTTAAGATCCACGTTAGTTGGGAGATTTTAGAATTTGGGAACATATAAACCTCCCGATAACAAAGAAAATACATATTAAAATTTGACTTTTATGAAATCATTTTCCTTTGCAACTAGTCGAGAAACAGTTTATGCCCTGGGAGAAAGTATTTTAATAACTCCGTAAAAACTCAAGACTCGAGGCACATAGGGAAATGCATTAAAATTTGAAAATTTTCAATGTTCAAATTGGGGGATAACATGACCTTGGATGATGCAGGCAATGCAATTCTATGTGGTTTCGGAAGACTTGAACTGGCTTTGGATGATGCACACAATGCAATTCTGTGTGGTCTTGGAAGACTTGAACTTTTCTTCGATGATGCACGCAATGCAATTCTATGTGGTTTTGAAAGACTTGAATTGGCCTTAAATAATACATGTGAGGCAATTCTGTGTGGTTTTGGAAGACTTGAGCTGGCCTAAGATGATGAACACGATACAATTTTGTGTGGTTTCAGAAGACTTGAACTAGCGTTGGATGATGGACACTATGCAATTTTGTGTGGTTTCGGATGACTTGAACTAGCATTCGATGATGCACGCGATACATTTATGTGTGGTTTCAGAAGACTTGAACTAGCCTTTATGATGCACACGATGCAATTCTGTGTGGTTTCGAAATACTTGAACTGGCCTTGGATGATGCATGCAATGCAATTTTGTGCTATTTTGGAAGGGTTGAACTGGTCTTGGATGATGCATGCGATGCAATTCTGTGTGGTTTCAGAAGACTTGAACTGGACTTGGATGATGCACGTGATGCAATTCTGTGTGGTTTTTGGAAGACTTGAACTGGCCTTGGATGATGCATGTGATACAATTCTGTGTGGTTTCGAAAGACTTGAACTGTTCTAAGATTATGCACACGATGCAATTCTGTGTGGTTTCAGAAGACTTTAACTGGCCATGGATGATGCATACGATGCAATTTTGTGTGGTTTCGGAAGACTTGAACTAGCCTTTGATGATGCATGTGATGCAATTCTATGTGGTTTCAAAAGACGTGAACTGGCTTTGGATAATGCATGCAATGCAATTCTATTTGGTGTCTGAAGATTTGAACTAGCCTTGGATGATGCACGTGATGTAATTCTGTGTGGTTTTGAAAGACTTAAGGGTAAAAGTACAAAGCTATGTTACACTTTTGGACAACTTATCAGCGCAACTAAATTTAAATATTTCTAACTAAAAATTAATTTTGGTCAAACATCCAGTATGATTCATTCTAGCTAACTTAAATACTTTCACAACTCTTTCAAATAAAATTGTTGGCTAAAATAATATGGAGCAGCACTTTGGGGCTAATTTACCAAAGAAATAAAATTATTTGAAAAACCTGACGATTCAATAAATCCAACTCATGTAAATAATATTTTTTTTTAAATATAAAAATATACCCTTTTTTAGATCCACAAGTGTAATTTTCAAAAATATATTTATCAAAATTGAAAAAAAATATATCAATGCACTAAAGTTTCAAGTTATAAATATACACAAAAAATGTGAAAGAAAAAAAAAATTCCTATATAAAGTTTGACATCTCATGTAACTTCACTTTTCAACAATTTATCACCAATTAAATTATAGTGTTAATTTATTAAAAACTAGTTTAAAATAATCTTTTAATTTTTTTATAAAAATACAAACATAAAATATACTTAAAAAAACACATTTAACTAGTCTACTTCATTTCAAAATTAAAAACATATATGCCACTTTTTAGTGATTCAAGTTTAAAAGTTGGATCAGTGTTGACCGTTTCCTTTATAAAATGTGAGACTTTGTACTTTTACCCTTGAACTGGCCTTGAATGATGCACACAATGCATTTTTGTGTGGTTTCAAAAGACTTGAATTGGCTTTGGATGATGTACGCGATGCAATACTTTGTGGTTTCGGAAGACTTGAACTGGCCTTGGATGATTCGCGCAATGCAATTCTGTGGGGTTTCAGAAGACTTGAACTAGCCTTGGATGATGCACGTGATGCATTTCAATGTGGTTTCAGAAGACTTGAACTAGCCCTGGATGATACACTCAATGCATTTCTGTGTAGTTTCACAAGACTTGAACTGGCCTTGGATGATACACGAGATGGAATTGTGTGTGGTTTCGAAAATCTTGAACTGGCCTTGGATGATTTACAAGATGCAATTCTGTGTGGTTTTGGAAGACTTGAACTAGCCTTGGATGATGCACGCAATGCAATTTTGTGTGCTTTCAGAAGACTTGAACTGGCCTTGCATGACTCATGCGATGCAGTTTTGTGTGGTTACGAAATACTTGAACTTGTTTTGGATGCTACACACGATGCAATTTTGTGTGGATTTGGAAGACTTGAATTGGCTTTGGATGATGCACGCGGTGCAATTCTATGGGGTTTCGAAAGACATGAGCTGGCCAAAGATGATGCACACGATGCAATTCTGTGTGGTTTCAAAAGACTTGAATTGGCCTTGGATGATGCACGTGATGCAATTCTATGTGGTTTCAGAAAACTTGAGCTAGCCTCGGATGATGCATGCAATGCAATTCTGTGTGGTTTCAGAAGACTTGAATTGACCTTGAATGATGCACGTGATGCAATTCTGTGTGGTTACGAAAGACTTGAATTGGCCTTGGATGATACACGCAATGCAATTTAACGTGGTTTAGGAAGATTTGAATTGGCCTTGGATGATGCACACAATGCAATTTTGTGTGGTTTCAAAAGAATTGAATTGGCCTTGGATGATGCACGCAATGCAATTATGTTGGGTTTCAGAAGACTTGAATTGGCCTTGAATGATGTGTGTGATGTAATTCTATGTGGTTTCGGAAAAGTTTTATTGACCTTGGATGATGCACGTGGTACAATTCTATGTGGTTTTGTAAGACTTGAACTGGCCTTGGATGACGCATGTGGTGCAATTCTACGTGGTTTCGGAAGACTTGAATTGGCCTTGGATGATGCAAGCAATGCAATTATGAGTGGTTTCAGAGACTTAAACTGGCCTTGGATGATGCACGCGATGCAATTCTATGTGGTTTTGGAAGACTTGAGTTGGCCTTGGATGATGCACGCGATGCAATTCTGTGTGGTTTCGAAAGACTTGAATTGGCTTTGGATGATGCACGCAATACACTTCTGTGTGGTTTCAGAATACTTGAATTGGCTTTGGATAATGCACACAATGTTATTTTGTGTGGTTTCAGAAGACTTGAACTGACCTTGAATGATGCACGCGATGCAATTTTGTGTGGTTTAAAAAGACTTGAACTGGCCTTGGATGATGCACGCGATGCAATTTTGTGTGGTTTTAAAAGATTTGAACTGGCCTTGGATGATGCATGCGATGCAATTTTGTGTGGTTTCAGAAGACTTGAATTGGCCTTGGATGATGCACACATTGCAATTTTGTGTGGTTTCAAAAGACTTGAATTGGCCATGGATGATGTACGCAATGCAATTTTGTGTGGTTTCAGAAGTCTTAAATTGGCCTTGGATGATGTACGCTATGTAAGTTTATGTGGTTTCAAAAGCCTTAAATTGGCCTTGGATGATGTATGCTATATAATTCAGTGTGGTTTTGGAAGTCTTAAATTGGCCTTGGATGATGTATGTGAGCAATTTTGTATTGTTTCGGAGGTCTTAAATTGGCCTTGGATGATTGACACGATGCAATTTTGTGTGGTTTCGGAAGTCTTCAGTAGGCCTTGGATGATGTATGCGATGTAATTTTGTGTAGTTTCGGAAGTCTTAAATTTTCCTTGGATGATGCACGCAATGCAATTCTGTGTTGTTTTGGAAGTCTTCAATTGGTTTTTGATGATGCACGCAATGCAATTCTGTGTTGTTTTGGAAATCTTCAATTGGTTTTTGATGATGCACGCAATGCAATTCTATGTGGTTTCGAAAGTCTTAAATTGGCCTTGAATGATGTACATGATGCAATTCAATGTGGTTTCAAAAGTCTTAAATTGGCCTTGGACGATGTACACAATGCAATTTTGTGTGGTTTTGGAAGTCTTAAATTGGCCTTGGATGATGTATGTGATGCAATTCTATGTGGTTTGGAAGTCTTAAATTGGTCTTGGATGATGTACGTGATGCAATTGTGTGTGGTTTCAGAAGTTTTAAATTGGCCTTAGATGATGTACGCGATGGAATTCTGTGTGGTTTCAGAAGTCTTAAATTGG
Source organism: Sequoia sempervirens (assembly GCA_007258455.2). Taxonomy (NCBI): domain Eukaryota; kingdom Viridiplantae; phylum Streptophyta; class Pinopsida; order Cupressales; family Cupressaceae; genus Sequoia; species Sequoia sempervirens. The sequence continues at coordinate 41,263 of VDFB02282289.1, read as the reverse complement.
CCTTAGATGATGTATGCGATGCTATTCCATGTGGTTTCAGAAGTCTTAAATTGGTGTTGGATGATGCATACGATGCAATCCTATATGGTTTTGGAAGTCTTAAATTGGCATTGGATGATGAACGTGATGCAATTCTATGGTTTCAAATGTCTTAAATTGGCCTTGGATGATGTACACGATGCAATTCTGTGTGGTTTCGGAAGTTTTAAATTGGCCTTGGATGATGTACATGGTGTAATTCTATGTGGTCTTGGATGATGTACACAATACAATTCTATGTGGTTTTGGAAGTCTTAAATTGGCCTGGGATGATGTACGTGATACAATTCTGTGTGGTTTAAGAAGTTTTAAATTGGCCTTTGATGATGCACATGATGCAATTCTGTGTGGTTTCAGAAGTCTTAAATTGGCCTTGGATGATGCACGCAATGCAATTTTGTGTGGTTTCAAAAGTCTTATATTTCCCTTGGATGACATACACGATGCAATTCTGTGTGGTTTTAGAAGTCTTAAATTGGCCTTGGATGATGTATGTGATGCAATTCAGTGTGGTTTCGGAAGTCTTAAATTGGCCTTGGATGATGTACACGATGCAATTCTGTGTGGTTTTGGAAGTCTTAAATTGGCCTTGGATGATATATGCAATACAATTCTGTGTTGTTTCGGAAGTCTTAAATTGGCCTTGGATGATGTACGAGATGCAATTCCATGTAGTTTTGAAAGCCTTAAATTGGCCTTGGATGATGTACAAGACGTAATTTTGTGTGGTTTTGGAAGTCTTAAATTGGCGATGATATGCGCGATGCAATTCTGTGTTGTTTCAAAAGTCTTAAATTGCCCTTGGATGATGTACATGATGCAATTTGATGATGAAGTGTATAAAAAGAGATGAAAAGCAATAGAGGGGGGGGTGTATGAAAGAGGAAGGTGAGAATTTCCGTGAGATAGAAGAAGCTAGTGAACCAGCTGAGGGGCAGCGATAAAGAGCATTTGGGAATCTTCCAAGATACTTTGTAAAATACATTCAAGCCAAAATCAGATAAGTTATATCATTCACTCTCATTTTTAACTATGATGGTGAATGTTTAATCCTTGTTATTTGCATATAATTGAATCTGGAATTAGTTCTTTTTTTAGCTTTGGATTAAATCCATGGTTTCATGTCTTACTTTATTCATATCTTGAACTGCACTGGGTGGATGGGTATATCGTGCCTGAAGCCAAAATATGTCTGCAAATTTCTCTCATGGCCAATATGTGTTCATGTTCTTGTGGCTCATTTGCTTCTTCTTCCTTGGAAATTTGTATACACCATTCCATGCCCCTAGATTGATATCGTATCATATTCTGCCTGCAAGTGCTAAAATCTTGTTCCAACGGCTGGCGAATTATGCATTTCTCACTTGTAAATACTTACTCCACATGCCATGAAAGCCACATTTATTTATCAACAGTCTTGCAGGCGTCATCTATACCTCCACAAGCTAGCCAGTATAATAAGCAGAAAAATGTAAAGAAATATGATATACGTGGTATAGCATCTATGAAAAAGAATGAAATAAGCTTAACATATGAAGATGGTATGAACTCTAATAATTACTCTTTATACCTCTGGCAGCCAGTACATTTACAACATCAGAAAATACTAACTAATGATGCCACTAAAACTGTCACAAAAATAATCTCAATTAAACCACGGCAAGTGACTTAGCTCAAAACTCCGCATGAATTGTGCCATACTGTCAATAATGCTGATAATCAAATGAGGTTTAGTCTCACACGGAAATTTATAATGTTGGTAACAATGGCACTATCTTGTCTAACATGTTTAAGGTTTACACACTTTGTCTGCCCATCTAGGTAGTTACTAAAATTTGTTATTGCGCTTTTAACTTGTAGTCCCTTCTTTGTTTTAGATGTTGGAGCTCTATTTGACACTGTTTTTCTATTGCTACTGAGTGTAATTTTGAATCCCATTCAGATTCTTCGTTCATTCCTGGAGATTATATTATTTTTCTCTCTTTTGATCCAAAACTCTTACACTAAAAGATTGCAATAAGATCTCACTATCATGCATTTTAGTGCCTTTTGGATCATCAAGGATTAAAATACATCTTCACCCAACCTCATTTAAATGTGGAGTGCATGTCCTCCCCGATTATATTGTTGATAAAAACCTCAGATGAGTTTCTTTCAAGACCAGAGAGTTTCCCCTTGAATCCTAGTTTGTTTTTGGGATGTATGCTAATATGAATAATCAACTGATGATAAAAATAATATCAGATACTGTAATGCCCCCTTCTTGATGGCTACAAGATATTATTTTAGCCTTTATTATTCTTGAAGGCTAAAATTGGAGAAATAAGGGAATAAATTATTAAATTAATTATTTATAAAGTTATCTCAAAAATAAATATCATAAGATGACTTTATATTTTAATTAATTTAATAAAAGTAACTAAAATAAAATGAAATATTCAAAATTCACTTAAATAATAAAATAATAAAATATTCTAGAAGCTTCATGGAGGTGATTGTAATTTCTTTAAAAGGAGCTTTTGGAGAGCATTTGATCATCTTAAGTTGCATATTCATCTACTTGTGTTGAAGAGCTTGAATGCTTGAAGACTTGCTTGAGGGTTTGAATACTCTAAGGTGTCGGTTTGGATTGTGAAATATCAATCCTAGCTGGAAGGGAGTGAGAGATATTGCAGTCTTTCACATTGGGGCAAAATTTTGTGGCCATTGGCCAAATTTTGGACTTTTGGGAAAAATCGATTTTGGAGGCAATTGCAGATTGGAGTTAAGCATTTTTCCAAGACCAAGTCAAGGACAATTTTGTGAAAAGATTAGTTTCCAAGATGAAGGGATTTGCAGCTGATGTTTTTGAAGAATAAAATCAGACTTAGTTTATGCTGGGTGCACCTATTGAGAGGGACGATTTTGTGTTTGGAGTCAAAGAAAAATACCAAGAAAATTGGAGCAAGCTCGATTGGTATCAAGGAAGAAGGGCATGGCACTTAAGAGGTTGAAGACGTCTTCATTTAAAAAAATCGAACTCATCTATGGTGGCTGCTACTTTGTCCAGGTTCCACTAATTTTATCATTTCTAGCATATTAGCTTGGCATTCTCATTTAGAAATCAATTGTTATAGGAAGCAATCTCATGGCATTGTAATTCAAACGATCTTAAGGCAAATAGAAAAATATTGTATTGCTGTTGCATTCACAGCAAGTCTGCATTTTCAGTCTTAGTAGATAGTAAGACATTTATGTAAGCAATTGTAATCAGCTATGTAAGCTCTCATAATATTGCAAATAAATATTTGGAGAGATAAGGAGATTGTTTGCAAAGTGTTTGTCCAAATGACTCTCTTATGTAATTGCATTTCATTTATCTAGGATGCATGTCAAGTGTTTGTTAAAATATCTCTTGGTTGTAGGTAGATATTTCATATCAGAAATTCATGTTTATGCATTTGAAAATACAAAAACAGATTGAATATCATATTAGACACTTGTTTAGCATCATTTACATTCCTTTTCAAGTTTCCAAAACATCATTGGCATCAAACAATGCAAAACAAAGCAAATTGAAACACATTACTAGCAAGTTGAAGGTTGCAAGGAAAGTGTTTGACAAAATTACCAAGGCAGAAAATCAGACTTAAAACTTCAAATTTGTCAAGGCACTTTACAGATACAAGGATTGATTGTTAATATCCTCTAATATATACCATTATAATGTGGGCACATTCAGTATCCTCATGTAATAAAGATATATGGACCCATATTTTTTGTTCCTTGTGCAATTTGCTTTATCTCAGTCTTATTCATATCCTTTCACATATAATCTTGTATTGCTATTAATCAGATAGGAAAGAAACCTCTTGTTTCACCTTGTATTAATCCATCAATTTCCTACTCTCCCTCTAATTAATGAGGTTTGTTTTGTAGATGACTTTGGGTTAGTTTAGAATAGAGCCTATGTTCCTCTGATATTTCATTCGATAATATTTTTTCTATTTTTTTCTGGAAAGTGTTTTCTTTGTTTATTTTTCTTGAAATTTCTCAAATTTTATTATCTACACATGTTCTAAAGATGTTGATTTTATATTTTTTTTTAGGAAATAGTAAAGGAGCTCTTAGTTCAAGTTAACAACATAATTACATTCTCAAATAGATGAATTTACTAAGGAAATGGTCTTATAAAGTTTTGATCCAAGAATGATGTGGATTACTAATGTGTTTGGGAATTCTTGTAGATCAGCATCAATTAAAGGTCAATTGTATGATGTTGCTACTAAAAGAATATATTTTTGAAGAAAATATTTTGTTCATCATCTATAAATGTATATCATGGTTTTTCTTATTGATTTTATAAGAAAATTGAGAATACACAAATGCAGGTCAGTTGTATGATGTTGCTACTGTTGGGTGTAATTAATTATTTAATTACACTTTAGCATAAGTTTACTTAGGCATATTTTATTTCTTAGGTTAATTCTTATCCTTATCTTGTTGAGTTGTCTTTTTGCTCAAGATAAGATTAGGGTTGTGTTGTTTTGCTTTATTGCATGATTGTCTTTTTGAAGGCTTTTGTATTATTTGTAAAACAATTACATTCAATAATCATTATGCTAGTTTTATGCTTGCACAAATTTGCTCGGAGGGTTTACAGAACATCTCTTCATTTTGTTCTAAATATCTGTTGTATGTGATAGGTGATTGCTTAAAGCATCCAAAAACCCTAGAAACGCCTTTTGTTTCATCGATTTTGATGAAAGTTGAAAAAAAGGCAAAAAAAAATTAGCCCCAAGGCCGTATGGCCCCAGGGCATGAACTTCAAGGTCAAAATTGCAAAAAAATAAAAAAAATATTAAAAATAATAAAAAATCATTAAGTTTTTTGGCGCTGCCAGTTATTTTGGAGGCCGCCACCCAGCAGCCGCCAAGAGGCCACAGGCGGCCGCACTGACCACTTCTCAGGTGGCGCCACCTTCTTCCGCCACCAACCCCGGCGGCTCCCCCTTTTTCGCCGCTCCGCCAACCTTTACATTGAGCCCCACAAGCTTACTCCTGCGTCGGTGGTCATTTGGTGACCAGGAGCCTAGATTCAGCCCCCTCGCGGCCTAAACCCAACACAGCGGTGATCCTATTGCTGACCAAGAGCTGTGCACTAGCCCTCGGCGGCTTTTTCTTTAGTAGCGGTCATATGTGCGATTAGAACCTAAAACCGAAGGTGCTAATGTTTTTAACCTATTTAGCATTAAGAGTGCCTTTTACAAGCTTTTTTTTCGTTTTCTCATAACTTTTGCAAACGAAGGCCTTTTCTCAAAAACGAGATATCGTCGAAAAGCTGGTTTGACGATCTTCACACTGATGGAGATTTGATTTTCTTTTTTTTCCATTTTGATGCCTTTTTTGCCTGTTAAAGTCAGAAGTTGTTTTCACTCCGAGAGGTGTAACTTTTGCATCCTAGCTCCATTTTTCGAAAACAAATAGGTGTTGGAAAGCTGGTTCAGTGCTCTACACAAATCTCAAACCTGTTTTTTCAGATTTTTTTACCAGGTATCTGATATTACTGTTTGATCTCAGCCTTTACCTTTTTAGTTATTTTCTTGGAAAGCATGCAATCAAGCTATTTTTTTTTTAGATCAGCGAGCATTGTTTTTTTATTTGAGAGTATATATTGTTGTTTTTTGTCATGGATACACATAACATTGCACCACTTACTCCATTCAACTATTTTGGTTGGAAAAAACAAATGGAGATTCATTTGAAACACAAAGGGTTGTACAAGGTAACCATGGGTACAGAAATTGAACCTACAGGTGCTACTGAAAAGAGAAAATGGTTTAATAGATGTGATGAAGCTTATGGTACATTCTGTTTGTCTCTTTCATCTAACCTTCTTTTTCATATTGAGTCTTGCACTACACCCAATGAGATCTGGACTACTTTAGAGTCTTTGTTTGGGAAGCAGGATACTATGAGAGGGTTTCAGTTAGAGAATGAGCTTATTGGCTTAAATCCTAGGGATTTTGACAGCATCCAGGAGTTTTTCACCAAACTCAAGTCTCTTAGATTACAGTTGTCACAGTGTGGTGTTCAAAAGGAAGACTCTCAGTTGATATTGTCCATTTTTTCTAAGCTTGGACCAGATTATTCAGTTTTTGTATCTACCTTTTATGCCACTAGGGATGCACTTGGTACGAGATTCACTATGCCATCTCTTGATGACTTTGCTTCATCTCTCACTCTAGAGCAAGCTAAGTTAGCTAGTATGGGCATGGTGAAACCTTATTCCTCTTCACAGGCACTTATTGCATCACAGGAGCCCAGAGATCAGAAGGCTTCTACAGGAAAAGGCAAGAAACAAAAACAAACAGATTCCAAACCTCATGAGCAGCAAAAGGAGTCCTCAAATTCATCCTCCTCTTCTAAGGGGAAACCATCTAGGAAGGAGAAGGTTCCATGTGCATATTGCAAGAGGGAAGAATATGCAAAACATAATTGCTACAAGGACATTGATGAGCTAAAACATCTTCTTCAGAAACATTAGATTGATTTTCCTTCTAGGATGTCTGCATCATCTTCTTCTCCTCATTCTTCTTCTTCAGAGCAGCATGATAGAGGCATAGCTGGTTTGCATACTTCATCAGATATGAAGGGACATGCTCTTTGTGCTTCTTCAGGTATTGGATCAGGGAGATGGCTTCTAGATTCAGGAGCATCTCATCATATGGCATCTTCACAGTCTATGTTCCCTTCCTTTGAGCCTTGCACTATGTCTCCCATTTTGATGGGAAACAACACTTACATGAGTGTTACAGGGAAGGGGTCTATTAGTTTTGGGGACCACTCCTTTTAGGATGTCTCGTGTATCCCTCACTTGGCAAACAACCTTCTTTCCATTTATCAGATCACACATGGAGGCACTGGGAGACCTGTGGAGTTCACACCTTATTCGATTATCATTAGAGACTTGGAGAGTAGAGCAGTTATTGCTACTAGGATAGTGGATCACTCATCTCGGTTGTATTCCTTCACTGATTTTGCTACTAATGGTGCTTTTGTTCCTACAGTTGTTCCTCACACTTCTAGTGTGCATCATCATTCAGAGGAGAGATTTGGCTTCTTGAACATTGGTGTTCTCACTTCGGATCCTGTTCTCAAGCCTTCCATTCCATCTCCTCCTCTTGTTGCTATTGTTGTCGCTACCGATGTGGCTTCTTCTATTTCAGTGCAGCAGGATCCTATTGATCATCCATCTCTGGAGGTTTCTATTCAATCTTCACCTACTTTGACTTCTTCATTGGTTGAGGTCACACCTGCTTCATTGGAGACATCTTGGGCTACACCTACTTCACCTTCAGAGATTGCTTTTATTCAGCCTCTTCCCTCTCACTTCTTTCAGGAGATGTGGTTTCTTTAGTCTTATTGGAGCTACTTCATTCTGGGGGGGCTATGTGGCCTATTTCTTCCTCTCTTATGGGGGGGTTCTTTCATGTATCTTTGTGATGGATGGTGTCCTTGGGGGGTCTTATGGAGTCCTCCATCTTTCATCACTTAGTAAGTTTATTGCATTCTATTTTGGGGAGGAGTTTTGCTCCCATGTGGTTTTCTCCTTTACCCCGTTTGATTTAGTTTGCATTGCATTTGTAAATGAGTACCTGATCAGGCCTTGATTCCGGGACTCATCTCTTGCATAATAATTTGCTTCTCCCTAAGTTGCACTTATGCTGGGGGTGTTGGTGTAATTAATTATTTAATTACACTTTAGCATAAGTTTACTTAAGCATATTTTATTTCCTAGGTTAATTCTTATCCTTGGCTTGTTGAGTTGTCTTTTTGTTCAAGATAAGATTAGGGTTGTGTTTTCTTGCTTTATTGCATGATTGCCTTTTTGAAGGCTTTTGTATTATTTGTAAAACAATTACTTTCAATAATCATTATGCTGTTTTTATGCTTGCACAAATTTGCTCTGAGCGTTTACAAAACATCTCTTCATTTTGTTCTGAATATCTGTTGCATGTGATAGGTGATTGCTTGCAAGTGATTCTTGGGGACTGTGAAGTTGGTTTTTCAACTTCTACAGCTACTAAAAAAATATATTTTTGAAGAAAATATTTTTTTCATCATCTATAAATGTATATCATGGTTTGTCTTATTGATTTTATAAGAAAATTGAGAATACACAAATGGCATTTCTTTACTTTGATAAGAAACTCTAGGTAATTGGCTTTAGGTGCCACCATTGAATAAAGAAAATAAAAAATTTAGTTTTTAGGTAAACATGCAATCATTCAAAATCAACTCTAAACCAAACACCCCATTTGAGGGTGTTTGTTAAATAGATCTTTAACTAGGTTTTCGTCTCTACTCCATCCGAGTGGGTGGCAGCCAATGAAGAACTGTCTACAGATTCTGGATCCTAGAAAGGGTTGTGTACCCACTCACATAGCTACATTTAACATAGATTAGAAACTAGAACTACATATTCATAACACCTAACAAATCCTTTAGTATCTTGATCCCGTGGATACAGGGTATGTAGGCGGTCTTGAAGATGAAGGATGTCTCCAGTACTCAGATACTAAGGATATAGGATGATTGAATAACTCTCTTCATAAATAAGGAATAAAATTTATAATCAAGGATATCTAAGAAAACTAAAACAAGTCACTGATACTCAAAAGAATCCCCAAGGTGGATTAGTCATGCACTTGGCCAATTTCCCAAAAACCAAGGGAAAGTACAAGACTTTTGTTTTACATATCAAAACTTACTGGAGTCCTTTGTACAATACATATGGGCATATTGTTATATCTCCTATAGGTGACTCAGGACCCAGTTGGTCCCGACGAGTCTAAGTCTCTAGCCAGAGCAAACTCATTGTTTTCCTGTCCTATAAGCCGTATGGCTATCATGCTTTCCTATCCTGTATTGGATAGAGGTATGGTCCGTTGGCCCACTTATATGCCAAGGATAGAAAATCCCGTATTGTCTATGTTTACTCTTAATTGTCCATTTGAGGCTCTCTAGCCTGAATGAGTATCTTAGTTTCCTGAGTACTAAACTTGACTTAAAAATTATCAAAAAAAATAAAATTATTTAAGTACAAATGAAGAAGAAAGTACTAAGTTAAAGCAACTTAAACCTACATCAAAAAAAAATTATCAAGACTTACTTGGGTCTTTACATATGGTATCAGAGCATTTGGTTCAGACACTAGGCTTGGAAGCCTACTAAAACTTGTGCACACTAAGAAGGAAATATTGATAAAAGAAAAGGGTAAGTTATTTGGAAAACGAGGTGATTAATTTTGGTGTAATTTTGATACATAAAGGTTTATCCATATGAGACCTATTGTGACCTTTTCACACATCACCCCATTCAGAATTTGGACCCCCCTAATTTTTGCTCCGTTCAAGTCTTTTGGCTTTGTTTTTGGGTTGTTTTGTCGTTGTCTCTCTTTTGTTCCATTGGTCTTTCCGGGGATGTGCCCATCTTTGGGCCTAGGTTTGAATTTTGGCTAAGTCTGTGAAATTAGGATTTGTATTCTTTAGGCTAGTTTGAGGTCAATTTAAGTAAGCGAATTGAAATCTGAGCTTGGCATTGCAATCAGGAGGGTTCAAGAAGGTTCCCATTAAATTTTCACTAAATTCTAACAACTTACTATTTTTAGTAAGTACCAAATTTGGGGCCTATTTCTTAGGGATTTTCAAATTTTGATTGCTACAGTGTGCTTAGAACCCTTAGAGCTCCTTACACGCAAAATTTGAGCGAAAACGAACAACTTCCTATTTTTAGCAGTTCTAACTTCGGGAGCAATTTTTAAGGTTTGCATGTAAGACTTTTCAGTGCATGTCAGGATATTCTTTATGGGTTTTTTGAGAGCTTCACGATGATGTAGCATGCAAGTCAGGTTGATCACATTTCAGGGACTTGCTATTTTTAGCAGGTGCTTGCATGCAGACCAATTTTCTAGGTTTTTCTGGGTTTTTTAAGATCTATTGGGCAGTATGACATGCAAACACATCCGACAATTGGTTGGTCACTTTTTCAAGCACTTACTATTTTTAGCAGGTTCACTCCAGCAACTGCCTAGCACTTCAGTTTCATGAGCAGAGCAACATGCATCAAAAATGGGGTCAAACGGAGGTCATTTGAAATACATGCAAGTTTGATTAGGGTTTCCAACTTCGGTACTCAAAACGAGGGGTAAAACGCAAGAAAAATGAAAAATTGATGTATCCCATCGCGATCAACATCTTTCAAGGAGTCCACTTATAAAATTTGAGCGCAATCTGACTACTTACTATTTATAGTAAGTCACCTCCAGAACTGGGCTATAAATAGCAGGTCAGCACGGATGGCAGGTGTGAATAGAACAAACAGGTCATGAGGGTCAAGGTCAGCAAAAATCAACTCTTGAAAAAGTTGAAAATCCATGGAAATCATAGAAGCTTCCGAACTTACTAAAAATAGTAAACAAGGGTGAGGGGGCATGGAAATTTGTCTAAGTAATGAAAACCTGAAGCTCACCCCCCCAAATGCGCCCTACTTGAGAGGAAGTCTGGAGAATTTTCTAAGTGATGAAAAATGAAAGCTCCAAACTTCAAATGTGCCCTTGCTAGTAGAGGAAGAAGCTAGAAAAGTTTCAAGTGTTCAAAAACGAAAGTTGGACCCCTAGAATGTGCCCAAGGTGGCAGGGTGGTTGAGAATTTTCCCAAGTATCAAAAATGGAAGCTCAGAGGGTCAAATGCGCCCTCAAGCAAGGAGTTACTTGAATTTTTTCTAAGTGTGGAAAATCAAACCTCAAGGGGTCATATGCGCCTAGAACATGAAGGTGGCATCAAAAATCTTCTAAGACTTGGATAAAATGAAAGTAGAGGGGGTGAAATGCACCCACCTTGTGAAGGATGCTCAAAAAACTTTTTGAGGCATTAAAAATGAAAGCAGAACCCCTAGAATGCGCCCTAGCAAGGAGGATGGCTGGAAAAAGTTTGCAAGTGTTGGGAAATGAGAGTAGCACCCCTAAAATGCGCCCAAATGGTGAGATGACTTGGAAAAGTTTCAAAGTGTTCAAAATAAAAGCTTCCCCCCTAGTATGCGCTCACCAAGGAATGAAGCTAGTTGGAGAGAAGGCCTAAGTGATAGCTAAGTGGAAGCACATGGCCTCAAATGCACCCTCAAGCAAGAACATGAAGTGTTCAAGGGGTCATATGCACCTAGAACATGAAGGTGGCATCAAAAATCCTCTAAGACTTGGATAAAATGAAAGTATAGGGGGTGAAATGCACCCACCTTGTGAAGGATGCTCAAAAACTTTCTAAGGCATTAAAAATGAAAGTACCACCCTTGGAATGTGCCCTCATCAAGATGGAGGAAGCTACAATTTTTTCTAAGTGTTCAAACTAGAACCATGACCCCCTTAATGCGCCCAGCTGTGAGATGACTTCAAAAGAGTTTCTAAGCGATTGAGAAATGGAAGAGGGACCCCTCATATGCGCCCAAGATAGTATAATGGAGAAAAACACCTAATTTTCAAAATGGAAGCAACACCCATGAAATGCACCCAGGCTCCAAGGAGTAAGATGGAAATTTTTCTAAGTCATGAGAAGTGGGGGTTGACATTGTCAAGTGTGCCCAAGTCAAGAAGTGAAGGTGTAAAAAAAGTTTTCAAGTCATAAAAGAATTAAATGACCCCCTTTAGGAGGCGCCCATGAGAAAGAAGATGAACATTAATGGAAAAATATTTTTCAAGGGTAGAAAAATTAAATGTACCCCCTTCAAGTGTACACATAAGTAATATAGTTGAAAAATATTTTTTGAAGGGAAATCTTTTTGTGGGTCTTGGATATTTTCTAAGGGGAATAATTTTGAAACTCTCCACACCTTGCCTGGAGATTTTGAAGTGGACAATGGGTGCTTGGTTGATGAAATTTTCTTGATGAAATAAAATATTCTAAGGCATAAAAAAATTAAAGACTCCAAGTGAAATACACCTAAGTCAAGGGGGCCAAATTTTTAATGCTAGAGAAATTTTAAACAATTAAAATGATTTTCCTATAAATACTTGAGATAACAAATTGTTACAGGTAGTTGAAATGGAAAATTTTGAATTTTGAAAGAGGAAGGAATCTCCAGCCATGGAAGTTTCTATGACGATTGGGTGACAACTCGCCTGCCACTACACCAAAGTTAGAAAATTACTAAGTAGTGGAGGAGAAAATTAAATGCAACTGCTAAAATGGGCACCCTTTCACAATTATTTAAACCTCCAAGTTATTCATTTTTCCTCACTAGTTGCAGATTTGAAGTTATGAGAAAAAGAGTGTTGAAGAAGAAATTGCTGAAGTAAGTGAGTTTGAGCAAAAAATTTCTAAGTGTCGGAGTGATTTTGCTGAAGATTTTAAGCTTTGGAGTTTGAAATTTCGAGCTTTGGAGTCAGAATTCTTGAGGTTTGGAGTTAGAGCGTTGATGCTGAAAACTTTTATTTGCGAAGTTAACTCCATGTTTCAGCCATCTCACAGTGATTTTATTTTCTAAGTTTGAATTTTAATGCTTATATTTTTATTTTGCAAATCGTTGAAGTAGGAAGAGGAGATGCTACAAGGACAAACAAAGCTGCAAGCAGAGCTGCAAATGCAGAATCCAGCAAAGAGAATGCCTCTAGGTAGGCGATTATTAAGAAACTTTGAAAATATTTTCTTCCTAAATTGAAATTTGTTTCAAAGTTGGGAGGGCTGACTAACACCAACCTCGGTTCATTCAACCTCAGAGCGCTCAAAGGAAGAATGTACGGGCAAGGGGGCCATCATCTATCAGTTACATTTCACAACATCATGAAGAGTGGACTATATTGGTTTTCCACGAGCAATCCAGTGTCCAGAGCTGATTTCAGAGTGTGCGGATTGCTATAGGCCAGATCGTAGAACAATAGTTTCTCCTGATGGCAAGTTGTTTGCCAACCTCATGCCAGAAGCTATCGGAGAAGCGTTTGGGATTCCAACTTTTGAGAAGATGTTGTACAAGATGAAAGAAAGAGCTGATAAGATGTATGCCTCATCTTTTGAAAGGTGTGCTGAGAGGATTAATTCAGTCTGGATGTGTAAGCCAAGACCTCCTCAGACAAAGTTACCCGAACAAATCATCTCTGAAGACTTGAAGCAAGAATACTGTGACCTGATTATGATGCTTAGCCGGGTAAATGGGAGTTCTCAAGTATATATTTTTGAGCCCTGGATGTTTTATTACATCAACGTGGTGATGGAAGGGAATGATTATGTTGATTGGGAAAGGATGATTAGTGATAATATAGACAAGCAGTTCAGTCACCTGAGGAGGACAAGGCTCATTTTATATGAGCTCATACGTCATCTATATGCTGGCTTGAATGACGAAGTATAGAGGAATGACTTATAAGGAGCCAATTGGAAGCGGTCCTCATCAGTTCAAGATTCATGAAGCTTGCCCACAGTTGCACTTAACCAACACTTCTAATTTCAAAAGGGTGAACAATGCTTTTACTATGCATATAACAAGGAGTCTTCAGCAAAGAATATCTAAGGAGGCCCAGCAGTTGATCGAAGAGTACGGATGTTGGTTTATCCAATTTTCGAAGTTCACCTACATTAGGCTGCAGGGGTTCACCTCTTATGCATACAAATTACCAAGGTACCCCACCGACAAGATGGTGATGTTAGAAGTATCTAGGCAACTTCTTGCCTACGATAAAATCTAGAAAAAGAAAAAGAAAGGAGAATTGAACTACCCTATTGTTATGGGGAATTCAATTGAGGAGTGTCCATCTTTATAGGCAGCCAGAGAGGCTAAGGACGAATTGCAATTATTCCACCTCACTCTCCACACCAGCCGACAGGATTTTGACCCCTACGGAAATATCAGAGTAGTGCATGGTGTGGAGCATAGGCATAGAGCTCACATTGAATATTTTTGGGCTAATGCGGAGGATGAGGCTGAAGTTAGAAAGAGAATGTTTACCTGACTACCTCTTAAGTTGATCAGAGAGTGCGAGGTTATTCCAGTCCCAGACCAAGTGGATGAGCATATCAATATTATTCAGCCAGATTATGAGTCAGTGAGAGACATGCTAGTCCCACCACCTGATTCGTCGAAGCCAAAGGTTACGGAGTTGGACACACTATGCATTCCAGTCCTGACATTCACAAGGAGCTGGGTGGAGAGACATGTTCGCCGACTCAAAAGAAAATCAATAGCTTTCACCTACAACCTCATGGGAAATCAGAGGCCACCAATAGCAAGAAAGAGGAAGTAGGCTACCCAAGCTTCAGAGCCGCGAGAAGAGGTTCCAGTTCAGCCAGCACCTCGAGAAATGGAGGAGGCATCACCCACACAATTACTGACTCAATCTTCAAGTGTGCAAGAGGTTTCCTTGTTCACGAGTAAGAGGGTTAGATTGGATGAGGAGCACGAGATGGAGGAGGTGAATCAGCCATTACCTAGGGAGTCGGATAGTCAGAGTGTTAATGCTCCCAGGAATGAGAGCCAGTAGGAAGACGAAGAGACGACAACGGACACTCGCTTGGAGCATATGATCGAGGCAGCTTTTGAGGATGAAAATACTATGGAGCCCAAAGCTCAAGGTTTGGAGGAGAATGCTCAACATTTAGAGGAGGATGCGTAGCACATGGAGACAGATGAGCCTCAACAAAATGTTGCTAGAGAGGAGGCTTGTGAAGAGGAAGCAATAGAAGAGCAACCACTAGTCATCTACAACACACAACAGGCAGTACCGGATTGGCTCGCGAGTAGGATGAGAAAAAATCCTAAAGATGACACCGACTTGGCAATAGAGATGGACGAATTCCTCAACAAAATAAGTGGGTTGCCAAAGAAGAAAAGAGCCAGGAAATATTCAAGGATTGAAACAAATAAATTTGGTTCACGCATGCTTCACGTTGTTCCTAGGGAGGAGTGTGATCAAGACAAAGAGATGCCAGAGAACTATCTAATCACCACTGTCGAGCTAGGCTGTCCAACAGGAGCACAGGTAATTGAGGAAGCTGACAGCTCCTTTCAGGGATTGAAAGATAGATTGCTTCGAAAAGAAGAAAAATACAAGAAATTGAAGGAGGAGCATAGGACATTGATTGGCTATGTACAACACTTAGCACATTCGTGCACGCAGGAAAATCCAGTGGTGAACCTTCCAGCAGAGCTTCCAAGGGAATCAGTTAGTGAGCTCGAAGAGTTGAAGAAAGCAATTCAAGAGGCAGACAAGTGGGTTGGCAATGTCCGTGTTGAGGCCGAAAAGTTCATTGAGGATCTTGTCTCTTCTTTTCAGCATGTTTCCAGCATCCTTGCACGTGTGGAGAACATTGATCAAGCTTGGAATGAGACTCACATTTATCGAGACAAGACCATTCCTCACTTGACAGCCCTAATGTATATGCCTGTGCAAACCTTGATTGAAGAAGTAATTTAGGAAGGAGATGGGTATGATTTTCCCGGCTAGTATTCTTCAGCGTTCACTAGCCGAGGCTTTTTCGATACGACACAGGCAGAGTCAGTCAGAGTGAGAAAGGCCATGGGGAACATTCAAGAAGGGGTCTTCAACACACTTGAGGCCTTGTTCGCAAAATAGCTAACTCCTGAGGAGGTGACATTTGATGGCTTGAAGAGAAGATTGCACCCTTTCTTTTCTAAAGTGAGATCGTTTGTCCAAGATGATTTTGAGAACGTCTCTACTTTCTCCAACATCATTCAGAATACTTAGGAAGCCATTGAAGCCTGGAGAAAATCTTGTATTCGATAGGAGCAGACAATCACCGTCCTCAAGTTTCAGCTCGACCTTGCTCCGTCCATTTTAGTTTGAGAAGTTGAAGCGGCACGGTGGCCAAATTTGTTGATTTTGCAGTTAGAGAGAAGAACAATGGGAATGTGTTCCTAGACGAGAATCTTTTGGAAGGGTAGTGGGCATTAATTTCCCATAGTGGTCAAAGGGAGGAGTTTGTCATTTTGTGCTCATTTATTACACCACTCCACCTTCTGGCAGTTTTTAGGGTGGAATCTTGACCAGGGTATATGTGGCTCAATTTGAGCCCTCCATTGTAATTAGATTTGAGCCGTCCATTGAGATTGGCTAGCTATAAAAGGGGCATACCCCCTCATTTGTAATTCATTAGACATAGAGAGACAGCTAGGAGATGGAGCATAGAGAAATAGAGAGCATAGACTGATAGCATAGCTTAGATTGAGGAGGAAGGAAAGTTTTCTAATTGAATGCTTTGTAAGAAGTTGTGAACACTCTCATAATAAAAAGAGTTATCATTGTTTGTGGTTTAATCTTTTTTTGTGGGTAGCTAGCGAGGCTTCTTCGTCCTTCCAATTCACATAGTATCTTAAAGTAGATTAGAGTAAAATAGATTTTAATTCATGCAAGTAGATGGTAGTTGTGGAATGTGGTGTTTAATTTGAGCAAGCTTCGTTTATCCATACCACTAGCGGGCTCACTAACGGTGGGTTTGCCTAGTGGGTGTGAATGTTGGTATGCATCGTGTGATGGTATTTGCATATTGAATTGTGATCTGAATATCTCTAGTTACTCTTTTGAAGATTGCACCAGTTCTGTGGAAGCTATTCGAAGTGAGGTGAAGCAGAGCTTGGTTTAAGTTTGCGAAAGTTGATCTCCACATCCCGCCTTCAGAGTAGATCGCAGCATCTTCTATTCCTGCAACCATTTAAATTCTGTACTTTCCGATTAGTCTAGGAAACTTGAACTTCACTAAGAAATCTTCTGAATCTTTAAAAACCCCTTTCTCTTTGAGCTGCAATTGAACAATTACATAAGTCTCCCTTGAGATACCAGCAAATCACATCAAACCAACTGAGACTATCCACTGCATGAAGGAACCTTGGAGTTGAATGCATGATCTTTCTAGCAATCTTAGCATGCAAGAGATTTTTCTCAAGAGAGGATAGAGTAACCGTTGGGAAACTTTATTCTATGTTCGTGTGGTCATAAAACACTCGTCAATAGAATTGGTGCTAGAATAGAGAGACAGCTAGGAGATAGCATAGATTGATAGTATACCTTAGATTGAAAAGGAAAGAAAGTTTTCCATTGAATGCTTTGTAAGAAGTTGTTGTGAAAACTCTCATAATAAAAAGAGTTATCATTGATGGGGGTTTCATCTTTTGTTGTGAGTACCTAGCAAGGCTTCTTTGTCCTTCTAATTCGCAATAAAATTTTAAAGTAGCTTAAAGTAAAGTAGATTTCATTTCATGCAAATAGATGATAGTTGTGGAATGTGGTGTTTAATTTGAGCAAGCTTTGCTTATCCATACCACTAGCGGGCTCACTGATGGTGTGTTCGCGTTGCGTGGTCAACTGGAACATTGTGGACTTAACTTCGATTATGGTTTATGTGTTGATATGCGTCGTTGTGATGGTGTCCTCATATTGAATTGTGATCTGAATACTTTTAATTACTCCCTTTGAAGTCACATAGAATCTTAAAGTAGTTTAGAGTAAAATAGATTTTAATTCATGCAAGTAGATGGTAGTTGTGGAATGTGGTGTTTAATTTGAGCAAGCTTCATTTATCCATACCACTAGCAGGCTCACTGATGGTGGGTTCACCTTGCGTGGTCAACTAGAATATCGTGTACCTAACTTCGTTTAGGGTTTGAATGTTGGTATGCGTCGGTGTGATGGTATCTACATGTTGAATTGTGATTTGAATATCTCTAGTTACTCCTTTGAAGATTGCACCTGTTCCGTGGAAGCTATCCGAAGTGAGGCGAAGTAAAGCTTGGTTGAAGTTTGCGAAAGTTGATCTCCACATCCCGCCTTTAGAGTAGATCGTAGCATCTTCTATCCCTGCAACCATTTAAATTCAATACTTTCCGGTTAGTCTAGGAAACTTGAACTTCACTGAGAAATCTTCCAAATCTTTAAAAACCCCTTTCTCTTTGAGCTGCGATTGAACAATTACGTAAGTCCCCCTTGAGATACCAACAAATCACATCAAGCCAACTGAGACTATCCACTGCATGAAGGAACCTTGGAGTTGAATGCATGATCTTTCTAGCAATCTTAGCATGTAGGAGATTTTGTTCAAGAGAGGATAGAGTAACCATTGGGAAACTTTATTCTGTGTTGGTACGGTCATAAAACACCCGTCAACAAGACCTATATGTATCTCTTAAGTGTGATTGAGACTTATCTATTCTATGAATCTGCACGTGTTTTCTAACTCACTATGGGTTTTGAATCCAGGTGCAGTGCAGCAATTACTCCCTTATTTGTGACGAGAATTAGTTGCACATGATATGTTAAGAGTACCATTTTTTTTGGATCCTGATGTATGTTTTGATTTTTTTTAATGAATTCTTTAAATATTTATGAAGGCTGGTTTTGAATATTCTGGTTATCACTTTTTGATACCTATTTATCTTGTGATCTTTAATTTATTGTTGAAATTGAGCTCATATTATGCCTTATCGTTAGAATTGATTTATTGTTGATATTTATTAATTTATTGATTGACCTTTGATTTATTGTTGATATTTAACTTTGTGTTATTTTAATTTTGGAGAAGGTTATATTCGAATATTTCAATTCGTATTGTGTATTATATAATATTTTAGTATCATGGCCATGATAGGCCTCTAATGGTTTTTATTAAAGAAATCCCCCAAAAAGAGCTAGTATAGGTAAAGAGTTCTTTGCACTGAAACTGACATGGTAGATAAGAAAGTTTTCTTACATTATAGTCAAGACGCTATCGAAGGAGATGCTACAGACTTCATAAAATCCTCAAAAAAAGCTTTAGAAATGCCAAATATTATGACCCAAAACTATGAAAAGGGGCCTTGAGATCGCTTGCACGTGGCATTCTCTACATTGGTGAGACTGGTTGATCTTTCCAAATAAGAATCAAGGAGCATACTTTGAATATCCAGCATTGTAAGGTGAAAAAATCAACATTAGCTGAATGTGAAAAGTACATAATTTCTCAATGCACATTAGAGATACAAATATTTTGGCTATCAAGAGTTGGTGGAAAGAAAGAAGAATTAAGGAAGCCATAGAGATTCAAAATTAATCTAGAAATATTAGTAGGAGAGATGGTTAGAAGCTCAATAAAACTTGGAAGTGTTTAATTTACACATCTTGCGAAAACTTAAGTTGAACTTGGAGAAGATTTTAGCGATTTAAAGGAGACTCCTTTTCTTGGGATCAATTTATTGGCTTTAAACTATTCCTTGATGATGGGCCCTGTAGCAAGACCTGAAATGTTGGATAATAATTTTTTGATGCAGGATGATTGAGAACTGCAAATAATGATGCATTCCAAGCAAGCTAACGTGTAAGACAGTTATCTGTTTATTTAACTAAATCAATGTCCTGCATGATCTGGCAGATGGAGAGTGTGAAAAGGATGAGTGTATTTTTTCTTTCCAATGAATCATTTGCTTATAACGTTTTGAGGTTTTGCAGTTTCACAGGTCTTCCATGAACTCTTTCAATCCAAAGACCCGTGTCCATTTGTATGAATCTTTTGTTTTAGATCTGATTGAAGCTGTGTTTGGAGATGAAGAATAAGCTATTGGAGAGCAAAATACAAGAGGCTAAGTCAAAGAAAGATGCATTGAAAGCATGAGTGCGGTCTGCAAAGACTGCACAGAAAGTAAATGAGATCTTGGGCACTGTCAATACAAGTAGTGCTCTTGTTGTTTTTGAAAAGATGGAGGAAAAGGGTATGTTCCTTTGTCTGCTTTAAAACCATTTTTAATATTGGTTTTATAATGGGAAATCCATCTAATAGATTTTACATTCTCAAATGCTTGCAATTCCATTGTTCTCATTTGAACTCTTCTCTATTGTGGTCATTATTTGTTGTGCTAGTAATCAGATATATAGATGCATGTTATTAGAAGACCAATATATCACATTGTGATGATTTATCCTCTTTAGCATTTAGCTGACCTCAAGTGTCTTCAAACTGTCCCAGTTCACTAAAAATTTGCACACAGTTCGTGGAGAGTTTTGTAATGTCTTGTGTAACTTAAAAATAAACAAATATAACAAACCCTAGTTCACAATTATAATAGTTTTAACATAAATATGAAATTGACCCAGAAATTGCAGTATAATAGTTTATTCTCTAAACAAATATGATGTTTAGAACATAACTCAGAAAAGGCCAAATTTTCTCCTGCAGCGGCTGCTAATTTATCTCCAAATCTGCAGCAATCTACTTCTTAATGAAATGCCTTTGAAACACTTCTAAATCTGCCTAATATCCACCTTAGAATGTCACAACCTGCTGTTAGTTGAAAGGATATTTTAATTCAAATGGTGATTAATCAATTTGCACAATGGTGATCTCTGTGTGAAATCACTCTAAGGAATTGTGGGTTTTTCATCCTCCAATTCCAGACCTAGAGGATTTTTGTCCTCAAGATAATTGAACCATAGTTCTATGCTCCAAAAGAAGTATAAATCAGATAATAAAAATGTTTCTCAATGAAGTTTCTTCTCCTTGCTTGGTCTCTCTTAAATACCTTTTTCCTCCAATAGACACAACTCTTCATATGCCCCTTGATATTATTAAAAATAAATGTTAATTATAATTTTTATTTTATAGTATTAATTAATCCTTTCTTGGTTGGAAATTGCCTCTTTCCTTGTATTCAGGACCCACACAGAATTCTCTTCATTTTCTGTCAACCTTATTCTATTCTCTCTTGGTGGCAGTCATTCTTCCACATGCTGGGCAGCTACGAAATTGAAGTTTCAGGCGCAACAATCTGATCATTATTGACTTTCATCGGTGGCTAGGAATCTTGGACAATTTCAATGACTTGCTACAGACATCTTAGGCTTTAAAAATTTGGTGGTTACCCATTTTGGGTGGTGACCACAGCAGCAGCCTTTGGGTGGCTATCGCCTATGTTCAAAATGTGATTGTTGCTGCCACCAGTTATTAAGATGACTTCAATCAAACTTTTTTTTTCCTCATCGGACTTCTCCAGACCTGAATGTGAGGAAGTATTGTTATAGTTTGTAATAGAAAATAATCAAAGTTCATTCCCTTAGTGCAAAATTCCCAAGACCCATGGGAAATGATGGGCGCTGAGTTTAGTGTAGGTTTAGTTTAGAAGAAGGGGCATTACAAGTTTGCAATATTGTGCAACTCAAGAGAAAACAATTGATATTTTTCACAAAACTGCTTATACAAGAAAAGTTTGTCAGGTTTAGATATAAGCTATATGTCGTACCATGTGTGAGTATTGGGGGGGCCATTATAATGTTTGTAAAATAGCCATGAGAGTTATATGTTATTTGTAGTTAAGTTCCTTGGTAGTTATAAGGTAGATGCAGTCAGGAGGTAGTTGACTATTCCAAAAACAGCACAGTTGATGAAGTTTAGTTAAAATGTAGTGTAGTCTTAAACAATAATGTATGAAGTATTGCTCCCTCTTCTTTCTCTATATTCTCTTGTGTTCTATTTGATTTTTTCATTTAATTTGCTGATCGGTTTGATAGTTGAAGGAACTCAAGTTCCAGCAGTTAAATACTTTTGCAGAGGGGAGGTGCTCTTTGGAAGGTCCGACCCCAATACGTTGTTTTCAACTTGTTACTTAATTAATGATTTCATTTCGAGGTGGGATAGTTGATTTAAATTGATATTTTTGTTGTGCCAACTTGTTCATAAAATGGAATAGAATCAAAATATGTATCCTTTCTATTCATGGAATTGTAGACAATTAATAATGTCATAGTTCACGAATGATATCAATAGCTGTTTGTGTAAAAATTGTTCATCATGGTCCATACGGTTATGTATTCTTGTGAATGAAAAATTTGGGATTTGGTCTAACGATTATTGTGAAGGTGAGGTGAGCATGATACAACCTTTTGATTCAGATCAAGCAAAAAGGGTAGAGCTATTCATGGTGTTCGCTTGAGGTAAATAAGTAAGTAGGATTTAGTTTTGATGCTAAGATGTTATGTGAATATGATTGTTAGGATATGGAGTTAGTTGATTTCAAATAATTAGGTTTAATTAAATTCAATCTTTGAATGCTAACACTGAGATGGCCAGATTTGAGTATCTTTTAACCTTCAAAGATTGGGTTTTAATTAAGCAATTGAAAATCAGCAAACATGATCAGCTACATAAATTTATTTTCTCTTAAATTGATAATTATGTGAATTATGAATTATCTTGGTCATTGTGTTTTATAATTAATTATCAAAGGACTAACTATTACGCTGAGCTGCTAGTCAACGGGAAATGAGAGAGTCCAAAGAGGCCCTAATCACCCTACTTCACATATTGAAGTTATAAGCTTGTTTGTGTCACCTTCGAGTCCAAGTAGTTATTAGGTGTGCGTCAAATAGTGTGGATGTTTTATATTAATTGTGTTGTAGCCTTGTGTTTTAAAAAGTATGTTATGGCGTCTTAAGAAGGTGGGAAAAAGATGCAACCCGTATGGAAGCTTGGAGGCCATTTTTGAAAGGTTAAAAAAAGAGAAACTTAAAGTTTTAGAGCATTTTTATAATCCCAATAGGCATGATGAGGGTAGGGCAACAGAAAATGAGAATATAATGTGTTTGGGGAGAGTATTGAGGCAATTTTTCTTTTTCTTTCTTCTTTTTGCTAGCTAGAGTTTTGGGCAAGGAAAGGGGACAATGGAAGAGGAGAGTTAGTTCATTACATCCATGAAAGCTTGGAATTTTCCCACCTAGTAAGGTAAGTCTTCAGTTGTCAAACCCCATGTAGTTTGTATGTGATTCAATTTTGTGGGTATGGGGGAGGGAAAATGGGTTTCCAAGAAGATGTAGGTTTTTCAGCCAAAGTGAAAAGTTGTGAATTCTTGTGTTTGTGGGGATTGTCTTGTTGTTTCTTGTTGCCATTTGGAAATAATATGCAACCTGGGTCTAGGGTTATTTGGGGTGTGAAAGTTTGACCTTGTGTTGTTAAATGGGTAATTCCTCAAAAATGGGGCTTCTTCTGGACTCTCTTGGCTAGGGGGTATGGTGAGAGCTCCTATAGCTTGATGACCCATTATGGTTGGGAGGTTAGCAACTTTCCATTGACTTAAATTTACAAGTATGCAAGTTTATGTTTTGGAGTTCACTTGCACATTGACTACAACCTGTACATAAATGCAATTTTTAGTGTCAACAGTGTATTTGATTAGCCCAGCTATTGTAGAAATTAATAAGGGTGCATGTTTCAAATAGATAAACTTGTGCTTGGTTGATTTATTTTGAATTCCTTGGAAGTTTTATAGTGTATTGCCAAGCCATGGTTTGAGAATAAGTAAATAAAAGAAGCTATAGTTAGTATAACTAGCACTTGCACCAAAAGGGGTGCAAGGGTACATCGATAGACAATTATATTTAAGTTAATATGTTAAGGAAGAGATATATAATATATTATAGCTTCATGTGTTATAATTTTGTGATGGGTTGAAGGAATAGTGGGCAGTGCATTAATCATTTGTAGTTTGATGGTTTGGACTTTTTGTTGTTCTATGCGTTGCATATGACAATAGACAGATACCTGTTTCTTCTTTATGTTGAGCATAGTAGTTTTGATTTCTCTTACAACATTGTAGATTGTGAATTTCAATTTCATAGGATATATTTTGAAAAAATTTAGGGGTGGAACTCATCATCTATAAAGGAAGTAATAAGTTTCATTATTGATGCTACAAAAAAACAATGTATAAAATTAAACGAGATTAATATAAATAGGAAAAAAAACAAGTGTCAATTGTATGCAATGAGCCTTACAACCATCCTATTTTGTATGTTATTTGGGATACAACTATTGTCTGACATAAGAAAAAAATTGATGAAAGATATTAGATACAATTTGAAGTATGTCTACATGTGATATTGAATTTATTACTTAGTATAAGGAAACAACTTGATTAAAGATAGTATGAACATAATTTTCATGAAAACAATATAATTTGAAGTATGTATAAATGTGACATTCAATTGACATACATTTAAACAAAAATATTTTAATTTAATATATATAATCTTACAAGTATGTAGATACCATAAGAAAAATACATTTCGTATGTCTATATAATCTTACAAGTATGTTTAAATTGATCATCTTTATTGCATTCTTAGTCAAATAATACATTCTCATGCGACACCAAATTATTCCTATAAAAAGTAATTTACACATGACAACTATTATGTCTCAAACATAAACTACACAATTGTAAGAAAATTCTAGTTCGTATGGTTGTACATAATCTTACAAGTATGTCCAAATTGATCATCTTTATTGCATTTTTAGTCAAATAATACATTCTCATGAGACACCAAATTATTCCTATAATTTAAAGTAATTTACACATGATAACTATTATGTCTCGAACATAAACTACACAATTGTACTTTATGGAGTGGAAAGTGAAACCAAATTATTTAGTTAACTATATATGAATAATGCATATAAATTATATATAAGTTATAAACTATATATACAATTCATATGCATAATTGATATTTAGAGAAGTTTACATAATGTCCTGTAAAAAAGGTGATAACACAATTTAGCAGGCTTTGGAAATATCATGTCTCTAATTATATTATCTAATTTATATTCATAAATATTAGTGTCGATTTCGGCTTTCCATATAAAAAGGGTTAAGTAAATTAGATCTTTTATAAAGTAAATATTTTTTTCAATGGAAAATGTTTTTTCTAGTGGTTTCTATAGATTTTGCAATACAAATAATTGTCTAACATGATCGTGCCTTTTATATCCATCTTCAACAATTGTAGAATTGTTAGAAATTTTTGTTGTTCATTCTATTTTTCGGAAAGTAATTTAAAGAGGAAAAGCAAATGAATTATATAAACCCATAAAATCCTTGTACCTTTCTATTAGGTGAAATGACTAAATAGCAGAGTTTAAATGGAACATTCATTCTAGCTATGATAACCATAGAGTTTACTGTGTATTAAAACATTAAATTTATATTTTATGTATAAACCTTCTAAGTTCTTATATTCGATACTTCCTTTCTAATAAAAAAGGAAGAAATTTTGAGTAATCCCGTGGAAAGAGCTCACATATAATAATATCACATGACTTAGGTGTAATGTGTAAAGTAATAAAAATAATTGTATTTTTGTGGTGAGAACAAGTTCCCTAATTTAGACAACTAAGATCAACAAATTAATGAGTTCATTTTATGTGTCAAAGTTTTGTATTTCATGACCTAATTATTAGATGTTTTTAATGAATATTGAAAGAAAGTATTTTTATAAAGTTTTTATAGAAAATATAAGTAAAACAAAATATGTTTTAAAAATTTTGAAATTATATTTTAAATTTAGAATGAATTGTTATTAAATAAAATTTAAATATATAAATATGCAAATTTATAAAGTTTTTAATAAAAAAGAAAAGAATTGTGCAATAATAGTAGTATCTGAGCTAAATTTTGATAATAAGACTTCATCAATGGTAGCAATGATAAAATGATTGGTTTTTTTTTTTTTGGTGAGGGCTGAGGTAGAATGTGTCAATGTTGACTCACTCTAACATACATTATTTGGTGGAGGAAAAGGCTCAAATTTGTTTAGAAAATTTATCTACTAGACGTGGTCTCATGGAATGCAATTGTTGCAGGGTATGCGCAAAATTGGCTTATTGATAAGACACTGAATTCTTTCAAGCAATGCCTCAAAGGGATGTCTTCTCCTAGACAACTATGATTGTGGGATATGTACATAAACGGTTTATTGATGAGGCCCTTGAACTCTTTGAAGAAACACCTCACAGAGATATGTTCTCATGGCTTGCAATGATTGCAAGACTCGCACAAAATGGCCATGGCAATGAGGCCATCAACTTGTTTGCACAAATGATTTTGTTAGATGCGAAGCCAAATTCAAATACCTATGTGTGTTCTTCTAGCATGTGCCAACTTGGCAACTTTGGAGAAGGGGAGGGAGATCCATGAAAAAATAATTACAAATGGGTTCCAATCAGATATATTTGCGATGAATGCCCTAGTAGACATGTATGCCAAATGTGGAAGATTATTTGAAAAGATGCATTGGCGAGACCTGGCTTCATAGAATGTGACTGTTGGAGCGTATGCCATGCATGGCTATGGAGAGAAGGCCTTTGAATTGTTTGAACAACTGAAACACTCTGGCATGAACCCAGACCACGTCACCTTTGTAAGCGTTTTGTCCGACTGTAGTCATGCAAACATGGTGGATGAGGGTTATCAGCACTTCAATAATGACTGATTATTGTCACATCACACCCACAATGGAGCATTATAGCTGTATGGTTGATGTCCTTGATCGAGTTGGTCATCTGGATGAAGTAGAAGACTTGATCAACAAAATACCTATTTAGCTACGATATGGACTTCTTTGCTTGCCACTTGTAGAATGCATAATAATGTAGAACTAGCAAGGAGCATAGTTGGATATATTTTTTAGTTAGACTCAAAGGTAAAGCAAATTGGTGGCTCGTTAACACAAAATTTAGCAGCCAAAATCCATGGGGATTGGCAGCCAAGCCAAGACTAAAAGGTAGGAAACCCTGAACGAATATAAGTATTGCCCATCGTAGCATCATGTTGGCATAAAAACTAACACCTCTAGAGTGCAAGTTGGTATGGACAGTTATGCACACTACGCAATGAGTGCTCTTCAAATTAGGAGGGGAAGCTCCTTCGTTGTGCTAACAAAAGTACTTGAAAAGGGAAAGTAAACTAAATTATATCTTGTCTTGTTACTCAGCTATAAGAGGCACAAGGTTTAAGGAAAACTCTATGTTGCAGCTAAGTATTTTCTAGTTTCGCAAGACTTAACTACACCACTCAAAACTAAGTAACTTAACTATCCAATCCCCCCAAGAATTCAGAGCATGAGGAAACGGAGCGGGAATGATTATCTAACGATAAGCCGAGTAGGGACTCACAATGTGAAGGCAAGGTGGCACAACTATCTGCTTGTTTGAATAGGCTTATTGGAAACAACAATACATGATAAACTAAGTACAGATTCTCAACTTGAAGGCAAAGTGGCACAACTATCAGCTCAATCTGAATAAGTTTATTATTCACACACATCGCACGATAACCAAAAACAGATTCTCAACTTGAAGGCAAGGTGGCACATCTATCAGCTCAATCTGAATGAGTTTATTGAACACATAACATAAAGGATAGCCAACTAGGATAATAAACTGCATAGGCGAGACACGCATACAATCTATGATCAACTAGCCACTATATCTAACTAAAGCAAGAATTCACCATCATAATTTCATGAAACCCAAGTGGCATAACAATTCATCACAATAGTAAATACTCATGAACAAATACAAAATGAGGAATATCACAGGCAAGGTAGGCACAACATATATTTCTCTCTCGTGTAAAAGTTATGTACAAATGAGAAAAAGCTCTTAGTTATAGACATCAAAAGGTGTAGGGAACCCTAAATCCACCTTGAGTCAACTACAGTCTTGTAATGCATGCAAGATTTATTGCTAAACCCTAATAAAGTAAACTATACAGTTAACTGGAAAGCTACCATCAGTTAACCAAAACATCTAATCTAAAAATGGACAATTGTGGAAGCATGCACGTCCTTATTGAAATCAAGTTAACTGGAACACTACCATTAGTTAACGTAAACCCTAAATACAACTCCAAGTGAATAAAGCTAATCCCAAAATAGATATGCATGAGATAAGACAACGAGTTAACTTGAAAAGATAACACCAAGTTTAACTCTTGTGTGTAATGTTTATCCTAAGAAGTGGGAACTGAAATCTACTGATCGTGATCTCGAGCAACCAATCCTTCAACGAGATTGTTAACTACATCACTGTCTGGAGCTCTAATACTCTGTCGAAGAATGCTATGCTTGCGTAGCATGTCCTCACCAACTATGATCTGGGACTGAAGTTCACCTCTGCTACTTTTTTCTTCATCAAACAACGCTGACATGACTGTAAGTTGATTAATCTTACAACCAATGGTCTCCCCACTGAAAATAGAATGAGTGAGTGCTAGGAGCTCTGACTGAACATCAGTAAGCTCAACATATGCACCACCCTCAATCTAATACTGACATGGTAAGCAAGAAACTAAAGTTCTCACAAACCGGAGTGCACTAGTAACATGCTCTCTACTCTCAACCAACTTTAACGCCATAGTCTCTTCTATCTTTGCCTTGAAAACCAACTGTGTTTTCCAAGAGTAGATAGCTTTTTTATCCCATGCATCTGTGACTGATTCATATGCCATACTCAAGTGAGAAATCATAATCTTGTCTCGGGGTCTATTAATTGCCATGTCTTGCTCCTCATCCTGGAGACGTAAACGGAGCTCTCATGCATTGTACCACAACTGATATAACTCTGTAAGCATAGAACGACCTCTAGCAACGAACTCCTCCCATTCCTCCAAACGCTTGCCATATGCAACCAAATGATTAAGTTGGCCCTATTTTGCTGGAGGCTCAAGCATCGACGGGAGTGTGGCGATGACATATGACCTGTGTACAAGGCTAGAAATGTACTAACGAAGCTATCTAATTTCAGCCTTGAGGGCTGCCTTATCTAATTACAGTCCAATTAAGATACTCATGAAAGAAATAACTGAAACACAAAAATTAACATACACAGATGAACACCAAATTTACGTGGGAAAACCCTTACGGGAGAAAAACCCACCACACCAAGAAAAGCCTCTTTGTATTACAGTAAACAAAATTACATACAGAGTTTAGACTTAACTTTCTAATGTCAATTTATAGCAGCAGATTCAATGATCAACCTTGTATAGAACATCTCAGTTACAATGCTCTCTAAATTGAATTCACACACACTGATCACACATCAAACTATTCATCGAACCAAACATCATCTCCAATTTCTGAGTATATCCATGTCGTTCATGATCTGTTGATCTTCCTCACAGGAATGATCACAACAGTCTAACCGCCAACTGTTCGCCTTCAGCTTCCTCTGATTGGTCGAACACATACCACGTAGGATATTTAGATGATCAAAACTCGTTCAAGCAGAATCGTATTTTAGTGAGACACTAGTCATGTCTCCCTGATGCTACAATGCTCCACTGACGCTATCAGAATAACTTACAACTATCAACAAGAGGTCATAACGAGCTGCAAGGGTCATACTGATATCCAAGACCATCGCCTAGACTATCGCTATCGGCAAGATCGGCAAGACCTCTCACCGAAGTCCACAACAGACTCATCGGCGAGACTATCGCATTCGCTATGAGTCATATAGATCCCTTAAGTCTTACCGATGTCAATACACCTATCGGCGAGACCAACAGTCATCAGCAAGAGTTCATACCGAAAGCACCCAACAGTAGATATCACTCCGACCATACGATTGGCAAGAGTCTCCGATACACCCAGCACGAACACATCCATCGGCTAGACCAACAAGTCGGAACAAGGTCTTAGCGAGCCTCCATGTCACACCGAAGTGTCCTTCCATCAGCGAGACTTCAACAATTGCTATGACTTCCAACGAGCCTTCAGGTCACACCGAAAAGTTAAACCATCGGTGAGAGATCCTTAGTCACTAAGAGTCTCTGAAGGTCACACCTCTCCCTAATGCTACCTATCGCCAGAGTCTCACCGAAGACATCCGATAGGAACCAAACCAGTCGGCCAGAGATCTCCCAGTAGAGGGAGTTAGAAACTTCACAGTGACAGGAAAGTCTCAACAATAACTCCAGTCAGTAAGACAGCAACAAGGTCTCAGCGATCTGAGCATTCCACAAGGTTACACAGCTGCTAGTCGGCCAAACAAAAAGAATGCCACACCGACTTTGTTTTTTCAGAGGTTTCATGTCAGTAAGTTTGAGACACATTTTCTAACACTTTCTTGAGAGGGTTACTCCTCTTCTTCTATTTAGGTTTCGACAAGGAAGGTAGTGAAGGATCCACCACTAGCGGCTTTGCTCTAGGCACACTTACCCTCCTGGTCTTCTTGTTGTTGAGGTAAAGTATACTATTCTGAATAACTCTACTTGATCTCTCCTTTACTGTTGCGTACTCCTTGGCGTACCAATCAACTGCTGGCAACGGTTGTGTGTCAACTTGCTCTCTGAAAAATTGAGGAAGAACTTCTCCCTCATCATCTGATAAACCTCCCACATCTTCTGCCAAGAAAACATAAGTCTGTGAGAGAGAGAAGCAACCATAGCTACGTCTGCGAACCTCGAAGTCATCCACGCAATTTTCCCAATAGTCTTCCATGGAAGGCTTATGATATGCGCGGCCACCGAGGCGAGTTGTGTAATGACCCCAAGGATCATAGGCACGTACCTCAACAAGATACTTGAGATGATACCTCTCAAGCTCTTGTCCTACAACTTTGGCATCAACTGTCGTCTTACACCAATATATTCCAAACTAAAAAGGAAAATTGGTAGCTAGTCTATGCTTGCGACACAAATGACAATGAACACCATGCAACTACCTTAGGAACTCCATAAAAATAGTCTTATCCGAAGGGTAACGTGGAAGCATGGCTAGATTTCCTGTGAATCCATATACTCGGATATAAGTGTATGTCGGGAACTGAATAAACCAATCCGCCCAACCATCCAATTCTACTCTAGCAACTGTCGAGATACGAATGTGCAACTCTCAGTCCAAACTTCTCATTGTATAAGTCAGGAAAGCCCCGTGAACACACTTGAAATGACGTTCAGCCTTAGTGAACTCAAGTTGATCATAATAATGATAGACTTTCTGAACACTGAGAATGCCCACAGTGTTTAATTCTCGAAACTGACCCTAATAAGCAATCAAGTACACCAGATAAGAACACATGTGAAACTCATGAGCAACTAAGAAACTGGTGATCTGCTTATGGATAACATCGCTGATGAAGGATGTCCAGTCATAATGCTCCTGCCCAAATATGATGCGGCCAATGATGTAATACATCCAAGGCTGGAAAACATTTGCATGTGAATGATCTGAGACACTATTCAAAGGTGTAATTAGAATTGAGTACTCATCCTTATACTCACCACAACCCACATTGTTTGGCAATTTGTTCTTCGCTTGCTTTAACCATCACTATGCCATTTTACTTTGACACTTGTCCACATCAGCGTTGAATGCATGCTCGCACTGCTCCATAGAAATAACCAAACTATTCAGGTGTTGATGAATACCAAAACTTCTTTCAATGTCCAAAGGCTTGAGACTGCAAATAACTCGTCCATCTACTGACACTATCTCACAAGTAGCAGAGTTGTAATGCTTTATACAAGACATCACAAACTCAATACAATGAACGAAGATAGGCATGGAAATGGCCTCTAATAATCCGGACTGCTGAATGTTTTGAATAATTGAATCTCTAATTTTGATTGGATCTAGGACTGCCTCTGGCAGCACCTTATGGAGATTCGTCTCAACTGTCCCAATGAAGTCGTGAGTAAGGACTGATTTAGTCTTGTATTCGAGCTGAGTGTACTGCATTTTGAAAAACTCGCCTATTGACTATGAACTTGACTATGTTCTGACAAGATTTCTGGAAAGCTAAAAATAGTCTGTTGAGGCTAAAAATAGCCTATTGAAGAGTTATTTTTGGCAAAAAATTTGAGATATGGGTTTTGTCTAGAAAAAGATTCTAAGACAACCCAGAACGTCAGAAATGCGAAAATATGACTTCTACTCGACCATGCAAAGAATTTTCAGCAGAGAAAATTAGAAACTCGAGAATTGATGCTCTGGAGTTAAAATTTCCTAAAAATTCAAGCACATGAATTTAATTCGAGGAAGCTATATAGAAACGATCTAGATGATTAGACTTGCCAAAATTTGCCAAATTCAGAAACATGTGAATTGAATTTTGAGAGAAATTTGAGAATCAAAGAGGAGAAAGATGTTTTTTCTATGTTCTTATGTGAAAATCGCCCCATGTTCTTCAAATATGAATTTTTCTTAAGTTGGATGAATGTTTAATGATAGGCGCCATGAATAAATAGAGAAAATTTGCACCATAATGCTGACTGCAAGATTTAAAAACCTTGACAAAAATAGAAAGCTTTTGATTGGACCCCTTCAGTTCGAACTGAGATTGACTTGAAGTCCAAAATAAAATAATAATAAAAACATTTATCATGCAATTTGAAAATCCAGCACAAAGAGGCGCCAATTTTAGAAAACCGCCCTTTAATTCTCAAATATGCAAAAATAAATATTTAATATTATTTAAATTAGTTGACAAACCATGTAAAGTTTTTGCATTCACCCAGAAAACTTCACTGATTTCAAAAAGTCCTCATTTGTCCTCACAGGCGTCCATTTGCTCAAGATATTACATTTTTTATTAACTTCCTATTTTGTAGCTGACTTCAAAATTACAACTGGCCATCTTCGACACTAATTTTTGGGTGACCAGGTGATACTGAGACTGAACAGGGATATTCATTGCGAAGCCTACAGAGAAAGGAAGAAATGTCTATTGGGAGTCATTACTGCAAAATTCGTCATTTAACACCTCAAAAAATTAGGCGCCCTTGATTAAATTGATTTTCAGGTGTCAGACTTAAGTCATTTCCCCAAACTGCCATCTAATGCTTCAAATGGCTATCGACGATGAACGGTGAACTCTGCTGACTGGATAACAGGCGCACTGTGTGACTAGGAGTATTCTGCATCCAACAAATATACACAAGGCACCTGAAAGCTGCATTAAGGACCCCAAAAGTAAGGGTGCCCCTGGCCTGAAAAGGCTCAAACATCATTTTGGGAAAAGTACAACTCTCAACCAGATGCCCTACTTTGACCTTTGACATCAGGAGCTAGGATAGCCTGATTCAAGCACCGTCTGTTTCAACGTGTAGCCAGAAGGACCTACAAGAGATGTCTCTGGAGGTGACGAAGCAAGAAAATTGCTTCTAAGACCTCAAAAAGAAAGGCGCCTTTCCCAAGATGGAATAGATGACCAGACTTAGCCATTTTATGAGTTTTCATTTTTGAGTGTTTTATAAAGACCTCGCACGTATGAGCATTTGCGAAATCCTGGAGGCTGATGGTTGGGCTCGTTGGATAGGTGGAGTAATTGCGCACAAGTCTCGTGAAGACTGTGAAAGCAAACGACACCATCTAACAGGCCTAAAGGCTAGGCACCCTTGGCCTACAGAGGCTATATATTTCATGTTTCTCCACCCTCTGATTTACGTGCCTGGTAAAATCTCTGCCACGATCTTTCAGAATATCAGATTGACAGGCTAACTGGTGCATTGCGAAACCAAACTAGAGTAGCACAAATGTCAGGAAGACCTCATCTGTAAACTCTACCATCTCAGAGGTCATCTTGAAGGGCGCCCCTGAGCTACAGGGGCGCAATTTCATCAATTGAGAAATTTTTGTCATGTGAAGTCTCCTCGTAATCTCATCTTCTGGCATTGACTGTCGGAGCTCTGGGACTCGGATGACTGCATTCAATAGCTCGTCGGATAGGCAGACTAGTTACGAGAAGATTAGATGCATCAACAATTAGGAACAACAGAATCTGAACCTCCATTAAAGATGGCGCCCCTGAGCTACAAGGGCACAAAAGATGAAGAGTGACAAGCTTTTACAATCTGTAACCTCTGGAATCCTCAACTTCTGATGTCAATTACCGGAGCTATAGTCCTCAAATAACCTCGCAGGATAGCTCATTGGATAACTGGGGTAATTCTTAAGAGATTGACTATGTTTATGAGCATATGCCACAAAATCTGGGCCTTCAAAGAGAAGGGTGCCCCTGGGCTACAGGGGTGCAATTTTGCTTTTGCCTGAGAAATCTTCATAAATTGATCACTAAAATCTTCATCTTGGTCACTAAAATGACCATGCAAAGCTATAATTGTCATCGTGAAATGCTCCTCCATCATGAAATGCTTCGTTCTGAGTCCCCAATTCAGGTTCTAATCAATGGATATTGCCTTTGACTAACACAACACTAACCAAACTCCATGCTTGATATTGCCCAAAAACTATATTTGACATCATTTTAGCAAGGTTTAGACTCTTTTAAGAAAAATTCCTTGATGAAGCAAAAAAATTGGTTTGGGTACAACACATCGATTATTGTTATAGGTTTGACCTCCATTACCTCCGAATTCGCGTCTGTAAATTAATACAGGCACATGGAAAAGCCAAGAATTTCCGCATTGGGCGCTCAAGAAGCTTTAAAGCAGGAGCATAGGCTCTAAAGGGTTGTACAAGGGCAAACCCCCATTGTTTAAGATTTTTTTAGATGAGAATGCAAAATGAAAGGCTAGGGACTCTAGCAAAGCCTTATGGAAGTTGCACATCATTTTGCTCATTTTGTGCACAATTCTAGCCTCTATGTTTCTTTATGCAGTCCATTCCATTGGGTTTCTTTGCAGTACCTCCACGACCCCTCCCACAGCTCAATTGGGACAACCGAGCTAATAGCCAGTCTTAACTAGATCCAGCGGGAGCTACACTTATCAAAGTAGCTCTAAGAAGAACTAACAGCCCAGATCGAGTAGCTCACCCAGTTTCTCAGAACCTATGTTCAAGATTCAAACCCTAATGCCAATGGGGAAGAATAGTGGGGAGGAGGTCGAGCTCTAACAGGGGAGCTAAGGGAATTCATGTCACCCAAGAAGCTTCCTTTAGGGCACAATCCAAGCTTTGGGTCAGACACCATTTATGCCTCGATAGGGCAGGTGTGTGCATTGTTGAGAGAGGACTTTGGGAAATACATGGAGTATGAGCTAGGAAGCTTTGCCTTGAAGACGAAGTCTTGGCCCAAAAGCTCATGCTTCGTGACTATGAGCCCCTGCCCCATCGCCGTTGTTTCCCCCACAATTCCCCCAATTACAAGGAAACTTTGTCGTAAACTTTTCCATGAATACCGGCGGCGTCAGACTGGAGGAGATCCCAGTGGGGTCTCCCCATGTAAATAGTCTATCGGCTAATAAACAGTGTATTACCTTCACAGTTTGAGCAACATGAAATCATAATATTTCCCTCAATTTATCTTGTAGACCTTGCTCCTATGGTCTTGATTATGGAAGTTGTCCCATTTTGTATCATAAGAACAAAAAAAAAAGAGGAAAAAAATGAAAATTCTCTAAATTTTCTTTAGAAAAGAAAATAATGAAAAGTATTTTTCCTTTTTATATAATTATGTGTTGTTTTTATAGCAACAAATAGTTTTTTGTGTTCAATGTTGGTCCTTATGTGTTGAATATAAAAGCTAGAGATATCAAAGATTTATGGTTACCAATAGGTATTTGATCCATTTAGGTTGCATATTAGTTTTATTTTATATAAAAATATGATATTCTACAAGCAACAAATGATATTTTTTTGTTCAACTACTAGGGGTCCCATGATTAAATTTTGGTCAAATCCTTAAAAAGTCAAATTTTAGACACTTCTGAATAGATGTGTTGATTTGGTGAGTTGCATGATGAGTCACACCTCCAAACATTAGTTATAGATAAATAAGAGGCCAGTCTACATTTCAAGAAAAATAAAATGAAGGTTCTAGGATATTCCAATCAATCACTACATGTTGACAAAGTTAGCCTGCACGACTACTAGCCCCTCTCCCCTATGTACAATCAATATCTCTCTTTTCAAGATTGTACGTTATATTTTAGGTTTTTTTTATAAAATATATTATTCTTTGTGAAATTTTTTTGATAGATAAATCTTGGGTTGTCAACTTGGAATGCTTTTATTAGTGATTCATAAATATAGGTCACACTCAAATTTATTTTATAAACTTTTATATCACAATCTTATCGCATGTCAAGTTTACTTTTGAACTTGGTCATAAGGTAAAATCTAGATTACAAATTTGAGTGGAGTGCATTATAAGTCACTCAAATGTATCATGTATTTTTTAATAGGTAATTTTATTAATATGTTAATCAAAATAAACAAACTAATAAAGTATGAAACAAAATTTATAGAGAGAAATGATAGCTTCAAGACAAAACATCAATTTTAAGTCAAGATTGTATTTAAAAATTGTACACATAAAAAAATACTATTCTATACATAAGATATTGTAAATTAAATTAATGTATCTTTTATACATATATAAAACTATACTCTAACATATTAATTCATATATAATTTTCTATCAACATAACCCTTACACCTCCTTTGGGTGCAAGTGCTAGTTGGTTAATAAGTGCAACAAATAATATACAGTTGTCATTAATAAAAGGCAGTGCTTGAAGTTAACACAAGGCAATAATATTTAGTTTATGAAAAGCAACAATTCATATAAAGATATAGGGGCAGTGCTTAATAATTAAAAGGGAGCACTCAGATTATATTAGTTAAGGCAGCGCTACATATCATTTATTAATTTGTAATGGAGGGTTGCAAATAAAAGTGAGTCCCCTCTCTTTGCAAAGAGGATGTGTTTTATAGGGTCACTACTCTTGATGAAAATATATATAGAGATTGTGAGAAGTGTTGAAAATGTGTGGGAATAAAAATATAAAATATACAAGAACAAATAGATCTGAAGGAGCGGTTTATAGAAGATAATTCAAGGCATAT
This sequence comes from Sequoia sempervirens, assembly GCA_007258455.2. Classification (NCBI taxonomy): domain Eukaryota; kingdom Viridiplantae; phylum Streptophyta; class Pinopsida; order Cupressales; family Cupressaceae; genus Sequoia; species Sequoia sempervirens. The sequence continues at coordinate 4,636 of VDFB02282289.1, read as the reverse complement.
TTTATGAAGAAATTGTGAGGAATATTAGAGAAAAATTCAAGGGAACATATTGTGAGAAGTTTTATGGCAGATTTATGATCAGCATTATAGCAGATTGGAGAAGAAAAATTATCTATATTGAGGTTGGTGCCTCATATTATAGGGGTTGGTGTCTCTAGTAGGTTGGTGCTTATAAAATTTGTAGAAAGAAGATTAATAAAAGCAATATTTTTCCCATGGTTTTATCTTGCAAGGGTTTCCACGTCAATTGTGTTGCTATTATTTGATTTTATGTATGTGCTAATTTTGATTATATCTAGAAGTGATTAAATAAGTTTTAAGAGGTAAAATACTATTGTTATACCGATTCACTCCCCCCCTCTTACAATAATCGTGTGCTCATCAACTTTGTGGGTATTTTAATCTGCATATAGTCTTTGTGGGCCATCCACATGGTTACAAGTCCTTGCACTTGAGAACTTGGTACTCAACTTTCCTCACATTGGTATAAATATAGATGTGGAGAAACATTTAACTAGAAGAATTCATTAGAATTAGCAAAATAGTTTGCAAGCAATGTAGATTGCGAAAAAATTCCTTTCAAATGTTGATCAATAGGAACACCTAACCACAATTTACCTATTTTATAGCCTTAAATTAGTTGAATAAGTTTTACACACCATAGAAGTTGAAAAGACAGAAATCCATAGATCATAGAGATGAAAGTCAAGAAGATGCTGGCAAAAGAAATCAAGGGAAACAAGATTTGAGCTCCACTACAAAAGTATAGAGAAAAGAAAAAGTTGAAAAAGCCTAGCTAAAATTTTATGCATTAAATTATTTTTCATCATTGCAAAATTAAGATGGAAGAGGAAGTAGTGCCAAAGTAGCCCTCTCCAACTCTAGTAAACTTGATGTAGGTGCATCAAATTATATGTGTATTATTATTATTGATGTATTGTCATAGGTTCTAGATATTTCTAGGCTCATACACGTAGGCAAGAATTTGTGTGTTTATAACCTTAATAATTTTGTAATGAGCCAACAAATAAACTAAATCTATTTGTTTTTAGCCTAAGTCTAGGAGGCTAGAGTAATTTCAAGAGTGGTTTTGATTTTCCCAAACAAAAAGAGGAATAACCTCTCAATAATATCATAATGAGCCAACAAATAAACTGAATCTATTTATTGTTAGCCTAAGTCTAGGAGGTTAGAGTAATTTTAGGTGTTGTTTTGATTTTCCCAAATAAAGGAGGATATGAACGAGTTTGTTTTGGTTTAAGTTAGTTTTCTTTTGATTTATAAAATCAAGCCATGTATTCAACATTTGAATAAGGAGAGTTACTTGTGTGTAACAAAAAAATATGTATGTGTGATTAATAAGGCTCTCATTTAGTAATATTTATGCCATAATTTTTTGTATCAAAGCTCAAAAACTAGACTTAGAATGCTCATAACTTTCTTATTTCTCTACTAAATTGAGAAATTCAAAATGTTTCAAAAAGTTTGAAATGAGTAGAATAAAACCTAGAAATCATTCTGGAAAATTCATTTTGATGAGTGAGCAGTTATATGTAGAAATGTGACGAGTTTTGTAGCACATAATATTTCGTTTAAGAAGACTTTCATTGCAATTATGAATTAAAATTGATGTCGGTAAGTTTAATGAATTGAGATTTAATATATTTTGTATATCTAAGGACCTCTTTTGTAGATAATCCATTGACCACAATAAGAAAAAATCAATATGGTCCTGTTGGGAATTAAAATTTGTGTATGAGTAGCAAATTATTCCTTATCTGTACACCATTATTGGTATCTAAGTAGGAAACAATTCTTGTAAGTGCAAGAGAAGACTCTCTCTACCAAGAGATGGCATTTAGAGTTTGTAGAAGAGGAAAAACTTGAGGAAGACCAACTGCAAATGCAAAAAATTTGGAAGAGATGAGGAATATTCAAGCACAGTTGCAAGCAATTAATAGAGAAGAGGAGTTGACATGGGAGATGTCAATGACAAAGAGGAAGAACCTCAAGAAGAGGCAAATCTTGAAGTAGAAGGATTTGAAGAAAGAGTTGTTAGAGTAATTTTGGGAGCAAGTTCCAAACCAAAATTGGATGTACCCATGTATGAAGGCAACCTGAATGTTGAAGATTTGATTGATTGGATCAATGCCATGGATAAATACTTTGAGTATGAGAATGTAGATGATGGAAAGAAGGTGAAGTTTGCAGTAACCAAACTAAAGAGTCATACATCCCTTTGGTGGGATGGAGTACAAGATGAAAGAGGAAAGAAAGACAAGCCCAAGATCAAGATTTTGGATAGGATGGTGGCTAAATTGAAAGGTAAATTCATGCCCAAAGATTATCAACTTAGTCTTTTCAAGGAAGTGCAAAATCTTAGTAAAAGAAAATGTTAGTAAAGGATTATACAAAAAAGTTTTATAGGTTGACCATTAGAGCTAGTCATATTGAAGAAGACCTTGAGAAGGTGGTGAATGATATCTGAATGGATTGAGATTCAATATTCAAGATGAAATCAACCTTTTGTCCCCACGAACAATTAAAGAAGCATATCAAAGTGCTCTCAAGGTAGAGGAAAAACTATCTAGAAAACAAACACAAAATCTAAGGGGTACAAGTAGAAGTTTCAGAGGTAGAGGACAACAAACTAGTAGAGGTTAGCAACAAGTTCAGAGAGAAGAGGCCAACAATTCATATCATCAATTCCCAAGAGATAATGATTATTTTAGAGGTAGAAGACCTTACCCAATAGGAAAAAGTAGAGGTTTTTTAGGAAAATATTTTAAATGTAGTAAATGTGGTCAAAGATTTTATGAGTGTCCAAAGAATCCTACAACAAGCCAAGGGAGTGCACATATTGTTCAAGTTGAAGAGGAGAATGTGGAATCACTGATTCATGAAGATGCACCTAAGGTTGGAGATCCATTGCTCATGAAAAGAGTGTTGCTAAATCCTAACAAAGAAATTCTAGAGTCTATTCAAAGGAAGACATTATTCAGAATCACATGCAAGACTAAAGGTAAATGTTGTAAGGTTATTATTGATAGTGGAAGTAATGAAAAACTTGTGTCTACTGAAATGTTTGATAAAATAGGCCTAAATAAGACAACACATCCAACTCCATATAAGGTGTCTTGGTAAATGAAAAATGCCATGTGGAGATTCAAATAGGGAGTTACAAAGTTTAGATGATATGTGACATTATACCATTGGATGTTTTTCATGTTCTCTTAGGCAAGCCTTGGAAATTCAATAGGAGAGCAATTCATGATGGGAGAAGTAATACTTAAACCTTTGAAAAAGATGGAAAGGAGCATACACTCATACCTTTGAAAGATGAGAATGTAGCTGAGGAGGTCAGTTCTAAAGTGTTGGTGATCAGTGGTTAATAATTCTTACATCAAATCAAAAATAAGGAGGTAAGCTTTGCATTAAATGGTAAACCAATAATAGTCATTACTAGCACAAAGTTGATCAATTTGCTTATAGAAATTCAATATTTGTTGAGTGAGTTTGTTGATATTGTTATGGATGACTTACCTAATGAACTACCTCCAATAAGAAGCATTAGCCATCATAAAGATCTCATTCTAGGGGCCTATTTACCAAACAAGGAAGCTTATAAGATGACCCTAAGGGAAAATGAAGAAATCAAGATTCAGGTACAAGAATTATTGAACAAAGGTCTAGTAAGAGAAAGTTTGAGTCCTTGTGTTGTTCCAACAGTGTTGAGTCCAAAGAAGGATGGATTTTGGAGAATGTGTATAGATTAAGAGCAATCAACAAAATCACAATTAGTTATAGATTTCCTTTACCCCGAGTTGTTGACTTGATGGATTATTTAGGTGGTGCAAGATACTTTTATAAGATAGATTTAAAAGTGGATATCATAAGATATGAATCATAGAGGGTGATGAATGGAAAACAACATTTAAGAAAAGTAATAGGCTTTATGAATGGATAGTGATACCATTTGGATTGACAAATGCCCCAAGCACCCTCATAAGACTCATGAATGAGGTACTAAAGGAATTCATAGGTAAATTTCTCAATATCTACTCAGATGATATTCTAGTTTATAGTCATTCAAAGGAGCACCTTAGACATCTTAGATTGGTTTTGAATAAGCTCTAGAAAGAGAAATTACTAATCAATATTAAAAGTGTACTTTCATGAAGACATAGTTGATCTACTTAGGATTTGTTATATAACAAGAAGGCTTGAAGATGGATAAGAAAGTCAAATCCATAATAGAATGGCCTACTCCAAAAGGTTTCTTTGAGGTAAGAAGCTTCCACGGTATAGCTAGATTCTATAGAAAGTTTATAAGAAATTTTAGTGGAATTTGTGCTCCAACATTGGAAAGAATTAAGGGAAATAAGCAACTATTCCAGTGGATTGAGGTAGATAAAATTTTCAAGTGGAATGTGGCTAATGGGATTGCTATAGGTGTTATTTTGAGCTAAGAAGGTAATCCAATTGCCTACTTCAATGAGAAACTTAATGATGATAAAAAGTTCCTCATATGACAAATAGTTTTATGCCATTGCCCAAGATTTGAAGAAGTGGAGGCATTATTTAATGTCTAAAGAATTTTTATTGTATACTAATAATCATGCCTTATAGTTTATTA